>JAJHJA010001191.1:0-236080 GCA_021202915.1 Heliconius himera | reverse complement strand
GCGAGGAAATGAAGAATCTTATTTATATTCTAATAATATTTTCAAATAGATTATATTTAGAGAGGCTATAATATAATAGAAAATGCATTGATGTTTGTAAAATTGACGCCTAGTTATAAAATATAAAGTGTTATTGTTTTGTTATTCTTGTTAATATCCGTAAAGAATAATCAAAGTAAATGAAACTTAAATTTTCACACATAAGTATATCCTTGATATCCTTATGTGTGAAAATATCCTTGAGGCCAGACGTGGCACAGGGGAACAAAGTGTGCCTGTAAATCGACTGGTTGTGGGTTCGATCCCCACTCGAGGAGATAAAATATTTATTTACATTTATATTTCCATTTCTTCGCTCTGGTGTCGAGGGCAAAGCGCGGCGTTGAGTTCCACCCCTCAACACGCAATGCCTCCAGAATTTGACGGAAAGTGGGGTACGGAGTGTCTTAACACTAGGTTACCTCTGCCTACCCTGCTGTGTGCGAAATCACGCTGTATTCCGCCTATAATAAAATAAACATTAGGAATCTAGGGTTAAGACACTCTGTTACCCACCTTTCGAGACATTGGGTGGCAGAACTCAACGCCGCGCTCTGCCTAACCAGAGAGTGAAAATAGAAAAAATAATAATCTAATAACATCATAACTGCATCTTAACTCCAAATAATTTTACCATATCATATTACCTACAACAAAGGTTACTACTTCAAATTAAATGTTTTTTTTTTATTTTGACACCTTATTAATTCCATTATGGCAGCTTGCATTAAACTAGCCAATATTACAAACTCATTTATTGAGACAAGCGAAACACTTTTAATTACAAAACTTCCATATGGGCTTATAAAAAGGCAGGTGTGAAAAACCTTCTGCGTATCATGAAAAATAAATATAAATAAATATATTTTTAATCTAATCGTTAATCTGCATTTTGACGTTAAATTAACATGTGACCTACAGGTGTGGGTAGGACCCTTATAGTATACTACTGTATAAGAAAAAAATGTATATAAATAAAAACATATATGTATCTAGCATATAAAAATAATATTATTGGAATGTAACTATAAATAAACAGGGTAGCCAGTGTTAAGACAGCGTTCGCCACTTTCAAGCAATTCTCAAGCAAGCAATTTTCAAGAACTCCACGTCGCGCTTCGTTTACCAAAGCGGCAAATTTATTTTTTTAAGTCAAAAAATATTTAAGTCTAAAAATGGTTACCCTACTAAACTGAAATAATGCTTATAATTTAATCATCTTAATTAATACACATTTCAATCAAAGGCTAAACTCTTTATAAAAAAAATTGCACACGAATTTAAAAATTTAAACCAGAAATCGAACCCACAACATCCACACCACCCCACAAACTAGCAACCATTAATCACCCAAAAGAACAAAACAGCAACAGACAGACGTATCCATACCGAATCACACACGAAAGAAGACAAAAGCGTTAATTATCTAATCGCGCACGCAATCGCGGCGTAATGAGCGTTGCGCCGGCGCGTCCCCGCCGTCCCCGCCGTAAATCTGTCATGCGCAAGCGACGGGCGACGGTAACCCACATCTTGATCGGAAACTTTGAGTCGAGCTGGTTTTTTGTGCTTTTTCTATAATACTGTATGTGTATTGTGTAATTTTAAGTTTTAATGTTATGGATTTTTTTTTGCAGCTTCATGTTCAGCATGATAGATAGAGAACTTGGTGTTAAGTCTCTTTGTTTCCCTATAACGCAATAAAAGTAAAAAAATATTATAAGATAAAATAAAACAAATTTAATCGAATAAAATACGAAATGTATTGAAAATTCAACCAAAAGTGTTCACTTTTGTTAGGTTGTACTGAGTATTTGCAAAGTCTAAGCTAAGCTTTGTAATTGTGTGGGTATCCAAATATGTATGTAAGTGTAAGACGTTACATCAAAAACTTTGATGACAAATGGAATAATGCATTAACTCAAACTAGAGTAAAATCTGGGGTTGAATTGTTTAAAGTTGGAATACTTTTTATTGAATTCTAATAAGAAATTTTACTTTTAAAACTTTTCTTCTGGCTCTACTTTTATAATCACACAAATGCAAAGCTCAGCTTAAGCCACGTAGATTCCACGTATATGTAAAAAAAAAGATTTACAAGACCAATGTTAACTTAATTTCACTAAATATATTTCTTTATTTTACTTATGTCATACATAAAAATGTAATCTAAAGGTAAATTTCTTAGTAGTTTCTACTGGCCGTCTGTCAAGATAATGACTACTCCTAACATATTCATATAAACAAATACATCACAATCTATATATTTAAAACTCTTTCGTTACTGAGTGACTGATGAGTCATATACACTAACTTTAACTTAGAAACACTTAAAATTTGGCATGTAAGTAGTTTAGAAGTAGTAGTAGAACTTTTTCTTGAAACTCCTACATGAATGGGAAACGAGGGACTTCCATCTAACGTTCAAAATCCACAAACAAGGCGATAAGCGTTGCGGGCGGTGACTAGTATTTAAATATAAATAAGAACCACAACATGTCTGTCTTACGACACATTGAAATATTATACTAAACGAGATGAGTAATAAATTATATTTTTACAGGCATATATAATATGTTAATACACACTATACGTACGCTTACTTAACCGTCGAATGGACACGCGATGCAATACGAATGCGTACTTACAAATCATTCAACCGGCGACGGTAAGTATATTAATCATTGAAAGGCTTAAACCTCACGCGATTGGTCGACGAACGAACAATTATTCGAAAGCCGCTCTCCTATTGGTCGATATTTTTTTCTTCGAACGGTTTTGATGGATTCCCTTCAACTCCTGCGCAGGTATCGTTTTTTGTACTCTGATTGATAAATTGTGATTTTTATTGTGTTGATCGATCGATGTTTTACGTTTGTGATGTTTTCACGATATATACTTAATATGTGATGTTGTGAGTTATCTTGGTATGTAAGATTTTTTATTTTAGTATTTTATTGCTAAGAAATGAACTGTAGATTTTTGTATTTATAGCTTAACATTAACTCAACTAAGGCATTGTGATGAAATGTGGACGTGCCTACTTAGACAATACACGTGGCGGTTCGGAATTTAAATCCTACTCGGAAGAACGTCAGAATAGAATCATTTGGCTTTTAGGCACGTATTCTGCCTTATGCCGAGGTATAGCGTGAATCTAAAAAATATATAGGTAGCAAAACTGACTTCTTTTCAATTAACTTTATAACTTTTCTTTAAGTTCACTGTATCAAATACTATCAAGCAAACTAGGCTTAGAACAAGATTGTATCAAGTTTATTAATAGTAACCAAAGCAGGTAAATAGTCAACATAACTGCACAACTGGACACGTAAAAGCTGTTTAACCATATTTTAGACCCAAGAGTATTACTCAGTTTCCTGTATGACGACATACGTGAGCCTAATCAAGATCTTAGCATCATTGTATGAAGCAAAGATGGTAAAAATATGTATTTTTTTTCTATCAAGTGCCTATGGCATCCTTCTTCTATCGATCGATGTGACTACTTGTTACTAAATGTGACGAATATTCGACAACAACACAAATTCGAATTATCAATCAGCTTCAAATTGTATCCTGCATAGCTGGTAGAGGAAACCTAGAGTTAAGACACTCCGTTCCTTTCCGTCCAAATTTCGAGGCATTGCGTGTTGAGGGAACGGTTCAACACTATATTTTGTTTACTACAGTGACAAAATGAAAATATTTTTTTTTTTTTTTAGCTTCACGCTGTATCCCGCACACAGCAGGGTAGGCAGAGGGAACCTAGTGTTAAGACACTCCGTTCCCCACTTTCTGCCGAATTCTGGAGGCATTGCGTGTTGAGTGGCAGAACTCAACGCCGCGCTTAACCTCGACACCAGAGCGAAGAAATGGAAATATAAATTTAAGTAAATAATGAAAATAATGATGAAAATAATTGATTTTAACAAATTATAAATGACCCCACAACCGACTGAGTTCCCAATCAGGCGATGTACCACCACGCCACGACGCCACGACGGTACTCAATCGCAAATATCTTTATTATTATCTCATTTAGATCACGTCGATAATAAAACTATATATAACCACAATGTTAGCTCCCACAGACGCGTCGTCGGTAAAGATCGTACAACGAAAAATATTTAAGAGGCCGTAACTTTTTAACTACCCCGATAATAGTTTAATAGGCGAGGCCTAACGAGCGGGAGTCACTTTATCTCTAATTTAAGAACGTCTTACAGGCTATATATAGATTGGATTATCTATTATTTATCTACTATGTATTACACGCGACTCCGATTCCGTGGTTGAATATACGAATTTAGGAGATTTTATAAGTATCACGCGCTTCACGCGTATCCTGCACGTAGCGTGGTAGACAGAGAACCTGGGGACTCGAGTGTTAAGATACTCCGTTTCCCATTAAGACACATCGTTTCCCCAATTTCCGCCGAATTCTTAAGGCCTTGCATGTTGATGACGGATCAACACCGATTTTTACTTCGTTACCAGAGGGAGGACATGAAAATATTATTGTTTTAATTCCCCCAAGTAGAAATAAAATCCACAGTCGTAGCATTTACAGTCGCGTGGTTGTGCCTCTGCGCCACGATGTCTTCAAATGTGTAAATTAAAAATATAATAATTATTTTTCTATATTCTTATTATAATTTCTTATTTTTATTTAAATTAATATTCACGCTGTATCCTGTTTATTCCAGGGTAGGCAAAGAGAACCTAACGTAATATATTTCGTTTTTGTCCGTGTTCACGAGGCGGAACTAGACGCCGTGTGGTCTTATTTACATTATTTTAAAGTGTATAATAAGTAATCAAAATATTGGTAATATCAATTAAATGATATCCAAAATTGCTAAAAGCAATTAGTTAAATTCTCTGCTCAATATAAAAAAAATAATATTAGTAGATAGTGTGCGGGCTGCCTTATCGTTAAGTGTCGGTTCACTTTGATGTCTCGCGTAAAACTCATAAATACGTTGATCACTCTGTATATACAACATATATTTAGATGTATGGTTATTCATCAATCAAGAAATTAGGCACACATGAAGCTTTAATTTAATAACTGACTTTAAAAAAAGAGTCTTCAAGTATGTTTGTCCACAAATTTCTCTTAACTCTTGATATAATCGTTTTTAATTTAAATTTGGTATATTTTAGGATAGCTATTATAGGATATGTCCGGTCAAGCTATAAAGGTACTTAAATGTTATAGTTTTTAAACTATTTTTCTTACCACAACTAATATGATTGTAAACGTACCTGAAAAAAAAACAACAATAGATTAGTTAGTATATTCTTAAATGTATCTTAAATATAAAAATCGAATTAAATATATGATAAGTAAGTTGAGGCCATCATGGTTCAGTGAGACAACGTGTCTATAAATGCGGCGGTTCATTCCACACTTGGGGAAAATATATTTTAATAATTTTACTTGAATAAATCAAAGCGCGGCGTTATATTCCGTCACTCAACGCGCTTTATTTTGAAACTCAAAAGTAGGTGGTGTGTTTCTGCGTGAGAAACGGAATGTCTTAACACTAGGTTCCCTCTTAACACTCAGTTTTCTTCTAATATTCTTCACGTTGTATTTCGCATGTAGACCCTGCTAGGCGGAAAGAACGTGAGAACCTAGACACTCCGTTAAACTTTCTCTTCCATGTACCGACCTAATATCAAAAAAAGAAAAGACAAATACACAAATTCAAATTAAAATAATTTTCTTATTCAGATAATTCCTTAGGGTTGATTCAAAAAAGTAGAATTTCAAAGTAAAGGCGCAACAAACAGCCAGTGAAGGAAAATTGTACCAAAAAACTCATTAGCGGCGGCAATACCGACCTAAGAATAACAATATAACAGAAATGGCAACTACATACTTTTTGTACTTTAAATATATAGTGAAAATCAACTTAAGAAGATTTTGAGCTTTAACTTTATTTGAGGCCGGTCGTGGCGCACCGAACGAAGTGTGAATTAAATTCGACTGGTTGTGTGTTCGATCCCCACTCGAAGAAGTGAAATATTTATTTACATTTATATTTTCATTTCTTCGCTCTGGTGTCGAGGCAAAGCGCGGCGTTGGGTACCACCACTCAGCACGCAATGCTCCCAGAATTCGGTGGAAAGTGGAGTACGAATTGTCTAAACACGAGGTTCCCTCCCTCTGCCTACCCTGCTGTGTGTGGGATATAGCGTGAAGCTGATTTAATTTTGATTTAACTTTATAAAAAAAGGAAAAGGGAGAGGTTTTTAATTATTTTATTCTATTTTATTTTATACAATGATTTAGTATAAGTAATACATATATTAAACATAAAATAAGGATAATTTCGACTGAAGGACTTCGGAGTAAGAAATTAAGAAATTATTTTCATAAACTTCCCGCTCTGCTAACAAGACAAAACCACTTAACAAACAACATCACCAAAATCGTACCAGGAAGTGATAAGCGGAGTGCCTTAACTTATCCCGCTATATGCGGGATACAGCGTAAAATAATAAATAAAACGGGCTAAATAACACTTCCACTACTCCGAAGCTGCTTAAAACGGCAGTCTGGAAGCCAAAAGTACTAAATAGCCTGTGACAACTGCATTAAGACTACAGACACACTGGATTCGTAATTTTGAGGGAAAATAAAGAAACTCGAAACGGGAGAAGAGGGGGTTACCCGAGTGTGCATAATATTTTCTGAAAACTAACATTGTAATATTTCGCTCGAGTTAATGCTGTAGAGTAAATGCTTTGCCAGGAAATTTATTTAAAAGTAACTTAACTTATGGAGGTATAGTTAAGTGGTTTGGAGACGACTGTTGGTGTAGATTCGATTTTTTGTGGCTAGTAAAATAGTTAGATAATTAAATACTGTGAGTTTTAATTAAATATTTTAAATTGAGAGTTATCTATACTCTTTAGTAATAATATAAAACGAAAACGTTTATTTGGTAGTATGCACTAATCTCAGGAACTTCTGGTTCAGGAATATAGAGGAAACCTGAGAAACTGTTATTAGAACACCGTTCCCATTAAGACACTTCCGTTCCACTTTCTGCTTAATTCTGGAAGCATTGCGCATTGAGTGGCGAAACTCAACGCCGCACCTTGTCTTGTAAAACAACAAAATATCACGAGATATCGCTTGGAATAAGGCTAAATACATATATAAATAAAAACATATATTAAAAATGCATAAACTTATAATATTTTACTATAATATATGTACAGCACTAGCCAACTATATCTTGGGTGGCAGTAGCCCAACGCCGTATATTATCTCATTTTATATTTATTGACGTTTCACATCCGCCACTCAATTTTATTTACATCACTAATGTGATTATGTTAATATTTATTTTAAAAACAGCGAATCTATAAAATATCAATATATTGTAAAGTGTTTGTTTTATTACATTAAATTTGATTAAATACAAATAATATGGTATTCGTGGTACAGTGGAACGGGGTCTCTCACTCACTGTACACGTGGTGGTTATGAATTCGATTCCCACTCAGAGAAATTATTTTAATTTCCTCGTTCTGGTAAAAAAAGGAAAAGTAAAATTGTTTACTCTAAATACTATTAATTATTTATTTATGTGAAGATAGTTGAAATTAATTTGGCAACTACACTTTAGTTATTTGGACTACTAACTTGGCGTTCCACAAAAACTACGTTTCGACCTAATTTAAGAAAATTGAAACATATTATGCAAAACATCGATATTTATTATACTTACATATAAAATAAGTTAATAAAAATCATTTATTTTATTCACACCAAAATAAAATTCATAATGTATAATTTTTAATAATAAAAATAAATATATTTGAAGCTTTTGTTTCGTTAGCGGAAGTCAATGCCGCATTAACAATAGAAAAAAAAAATCATCATTAACAATAGAAGAGCCCACATAATAATTTATATTATTATAATAAACTGTAAAGTGACTGAAACACACAGAGATCAACGCATGGCCCTAACCGCTAAATCAAAAAATTTGGAATTTTGCAGATTGGTTCTTTGTAGAGTGGAAATGATATTAAGAAAGGACTCTTCACATTTCATAAGTTAACCAGGACGGGAAAATGAAGATTTTTTTTAAACTAACAAGAAAGAATAGAACCCACTACTATCGGGTTTACAGTCCTACGCTGTGCCGCTGCGCCACAATGGCCTCAGTCTAATTATCAAGGTGATAACTAAATCATATAAATATATGTATAATTAATTATATTCTAGACTTTTAAAGTTCAAAAGAGATCTCTGATAACGCCATATTTTATTATAAAAAATTGATGATTTATAAATGAAAATGAACAGTAAAACTAATGACAGCCGTCATAAAACCTATCATGTATAATTAAAGTCATTAAAACACATCAAAAATTATTTCAACATATTATAATGTTTTTGTACGTTTATTTTTAACTTGTTTTATAAATAAAATTTATGTGTATTCAATGAAATTTTGATATATTTTTATTTATATAAAAACAAACATCATTATCAGAGTTTTCTGATTTCCTTTCTCCAGTTTTTCCTCTATTCCAAGAATTAAATAGTATATACGAGTATATATTCATTCACCTCAGAGGGTAGCGAACCCACGATCTTCGCGTTTCCAAACAGGTGTCACGATATTATTCTATTAAGATAGAAATTACACAGCCAGAAAATTAAAATGGTTAAATAATTTAAAATTTAAATTATAACAAAACAAAATGTCCAAAGTATCTAAACTAAAATAATACTAATTACATCCAGCATCGAACACTGACAGTCCGCCCGATATCCGATACGTACAGGTATTTCAGCAATCGGACCTTCCATCTGTAGAATAGAGAATTTATAGAGCCCTACCATTGCGCTAGTATCGTTAATGTATAATCTATACCAATATTATTAAGCTCATATCTCAGTAACTATTAGTAAAAATTGAAAAAATAATATATTTTATAGAATATAGTGATAGCATGGGATATATTTCATCACATTAACCGTTTCCCGACCGTTTCGTTACTAGTTTTGCAAAAATCCTGAGTTTCGGCCAATATTTCTTAGTATATTCCCCTACATTCCCTAAAGTTAGGTACTTTAGGTCAAATTTGATATTTAGGTAGTTTCGTCTCTGCGTTATATGTTATTCACTTAATAATTAAGAAGTCATAATTACTTACAAAAGTTAGTTTAAACGGTGTAAATTATAATTGGCTTTAGTGACTGCTAAGCCGGAGGTCGTAGGTTGACACATCTTAAGACACATCAAATAAATAAAAAAATAATATGCATATCCATATTCAACATATAAGAACGAGAAATCCTTAATTATACGAATTTTTAACCAATCCATAAGTTATTTGGGTATTGTTTTAGAATATTTAACTCATTTAAATCAGGTTAAGTGAATTCTTTAGTTTCTCCAAGGAAAACAGTATAGTTCTGACGGCATTTAAATTAAATATTTTCATAATTAATATATAAAAATTCCGTTATAAGTAGTTATTAGTGTAGGCTTAATTTATTTACTTTGCATTTATTATGTATGTAAAATGATTACTTAAGAAATATGTATGTATGTATATGTAAATCTTAGGCGATAATTTACAATCGTCATCATCATTATGGCGCAATGTACTTAATTGAATGCTATGTATGGTTTGAGGTCATCGTGACGCAGGGGCATAAATGTGCGACTGTAAACGAGACGGTTGTGTGTTCGATTCCTACTCAGCTTAGTAAAATATTTACTATTTTGATAACAAGATGAAGAGGGGCGTTACGTTCCGCCATTTAACACGCAATGCCTCAACAATTCGGAGGAAGGGCACTTACATATATATAAAAAAAATATTGTACAAACAAAAAAAAACATACTCAGCTAGTTTTGGGCGACACGTCGCAAGAATGAAAATATTTATAAAGCAAAACTGACTGGCTCGGAAGGTAGAAAGAGGTCATGGTTGACCTTCGAGAACACAGTATCGGTAAAACGGGAAGAAAGTCACGTATCAAGCATAAGGACACACATAGGCATGAAGAAATTGACGACAGTGAACGAAGACGAGATAGAGAAATAGACATCGTAGCAGCTGTCACTCCGTTCTCCCCGACTACCGCGCTGGGAATAAAGCGTAAGATTATAAAACATACTAAAAAACTCGAACCAAACTAACTCGAAACTCACAAGCAAACCCAAACAAATAGTACCGGCTCGCATCACACGATATAGGATAAGATCAACATACATTAGCTCTCAGACTTTGACCCGTGGTCCATTACTTATTGATGCTGGCGACAAAAATACACCACTACGGTCACTAAGTCTATATTCTAGCTCTAGACAAATGAGATAATTCAGTTCATACTCGTTCTACAGCGCTGGGCACTTCTCAAACACACACCCTTAATTGACAGAAGTCTAAAATAGACACTATTAAATAAATAGGCTTTATTAAGTTGGCTTTCCGGTTTAGGTTTAAAATAACTTAGACATAAAAAATCATATTGTTTTTTTAGTTCGGATATCTATTTTTTTAAAGTGATTTTGAGAAATTACAATTTTTTGAACATTTTTGAAGTGTTTTTCTACATTTAGAAAAGAAAAATACTTTTACAGAAAACATATAAAAAATTTAAGGTAGCGAGAACCGGCGTCTTAGGCCAAGCGATCTGGCCACTAAGCCATACTTGTGGATTATGATAATTTACTTTTTTTAATAAATTATATAAAGCTTGACAAGCTTTAATATAACTTATTTAAAAAAGAAAATTATCATAAGTTTGCGGCGCTGAGTTCCGCCACAGGAAACGAAATATCTCGAAAATTTAAGTGAGGTGAGAAGTTTCACTTCTGTTCATACTCGTTCTTTAATGCCGGGCACTTCTTAAATACCGCCTTAATAGACAGAAGTCTAAAATAGATTATCTTAAATAAAAAGGCTTATTAAAACTAAGCTTCACGCGTCAGGCTTAAAGTGCGAATTTTAGTTAATATATAATTAATAAACTATAGTTTTTACCCTTTAGTAAAAAAACTTCAGATTTTAAGTAGTAATAACATATAAGTATTAAAAACATTTATTTATTATCTGTATTTCGAAAAAGATTTAGACTAGATATCGACGTTGAGTTCCGCCATATATTAAGCATTGTCTTGAAAAGTCGAAAAGTGCGAAGTATTAACATATGCGAAATTGCTATCATGAACATTAAAAAGTCTAAAGTAACTTAATACATCACTATTTAAATGAAAATTTAACTTATTTATCACCAAATGGATTACACCAAAACTACCATCCCCTCCGTAACCCCCCTCCCCTCGCCCCCACCCTCCAAGACAACACAATCACATAATCTATTCTACGTATTCCCGACGTTACAAGTCCGGAGTCCACAAGGTCTAGATGTCATCTAGATGCGGTTAAGGCATAGCCCCTGTCATCAGGCGCAGTAAGCCGGCCGTCCGTGCCAGATGAACTGCATGCACCACAATACTGTCAAGACATGGTAATTTCGATCTGAGCCATCATGTAAGGCACTTTGATATACTTACGTTGATTATCGTCTTTAGTATGGGTAATGTGTTGATTGCTATTTCCGAATTAGATCTGTTTCGGTGCAGTGGAAGTGGCGGTAGATGCGATGGTTAGGAGTTCGTGCAATTCTAATGGGAAATATGGAGAGGTGAGTTGTTATCGTTACTTCACTTTGATAAGAATCAAAGAGAATACTTTTGTTTTACAAGTCTGATTAAATTACCGCATCGCTAGGCTTCAAAATTAATTTTTCTATGTTGATTTTTTTTTAGGGAGTCGCAGCACAGCAGTACAGCATCTTAGAGTAAGAACAACAGTTATTAGTTCGATTTCCACTCGGAGGAATAAATTATTTTGATTTTCTCGCTCTGATAACAAAACCAAGCGTAGCGTTAAGTTCACACGCATTAACAAATTACCTGAAAATTAATTAATTAGGTAACATAAAAAAAACTTTCTATATTAATTACTTTTCTTATTAAAACTTATTAATTATAAATATTATTGATACTATAAAATGAGACGTTTTTTACCATTTAACTACTGTCTAGAAACATCAATTAAACTATCAACAATATTAATAACACGATCCCCTCAAATCCCGATACAAAATACTATAAACAGGCTAACTATTATTAATTAAATCCGATTAAACGATAAGTACAGTCGGCAGAAAAGCTAAAGGTCAGGAGACGATCGATCGGCGCAGATGTCAAAATTAATCGGCGACTTTAATCCGTCGCTCCGCTTATAAATCAACACTAATTGTGTCTATTTGTGTTTATTAAGTACGGTGGGATGTGGCGGAGTGTACTTGTGATAGTCGTGGGTTCGATTCTCGTTTAAAGATTTTTTTTAACCTTTTCAGGCATAGCAGGGATAGTATCGAGTGGCGGAATTAAATGACGTATTTAGTTTTCAAAGCGGCGAAGTGAGAATAAAGCCTTGAATTCTTAATGCATTTGGATTCTTTTAATGTTCCCGGATTTTACTCAACCACAATTAAAAATGAATGATCGAATTTGAACGTATTGTCCTAATTTAGTGTTCTAATGTATTATATTTAGGTTCTAATATATTATATATTGATTTGAAGATGGTGATATATACGTATGTTGACATCACAAACAAAAATCTTATTAATTGTAACTCTTTCAGTAATGGATACGATTTTAAGTATATAACTTTTTAGGATTTTACCACAAACGTAAAGTTTTTGATTTTTTCCTGAACTAGTTCTAGCTACAGATATTAGTTGCCAAATTTCCTAATTCTTAGTCAATCGGAAGTACTTTATTAATATTGATTCTGTTTAGAGTGTCGATTTACGCGGTTTTTGCAATATAAACGGCCATATCTTATTTAGCGGCGGCGGCGTTGAGTTCTGCCACTCAACACACAATGCCTCCAGAATTCGGCAGAAAGTGGGGAACGGAGTGTCTTAACACTAGGTTCCCTCTGCCTACCCTGCTGTGTGCGGGATACACCGTGAAGCTGATTTTTATTTATATCTTATTTGAAGTAAATGTAGATTTTTTTTGTTTCAAACTACAAGGGTCCGTAGAACTCAGTATATGATTTGAATTTTAACTCGATATCTCCAAGCGTTCCTGAGTTTCTGAGGCTCTTGACAGGCAGAAAGATAGATGGAAGGACAGATGGACAACAAAATGATCTTATAAGGTTTCCTTTTTTCCTTAAAACGTACGGAACCCTAAAAAGCAACTATTCGCCTTGGTGGTGCAATGCCACTGCGTATTGCTGTAAACGACGATTGGATTCGATTCCCACATGGGGACACGAATAATATCCATCAACTACACTATCAGCTATCTAAATATGAACGACTCTTGAATATAATAAAAAATGCTATAGTATAAACTATAATTATAAAAAATAAATAAAACACCCCTAAAGAAAGATCAAACATCAAATATACTTACTCGCCAGATAAATATGTTAAAATATATCCAAAGAAGCTACAACACAAAACTATTAAAAAAGAAACGAACGCAAATATTACAACCGCAAGTGTTCAAAAACAGCTCCTTTAAATTATATAAAATGAAGTAAAATAAAAAATGAACGAGCAAATACAGTTCGACGACCATTTAATTTGGGAGATTTTTAATACACACAGACAAACATACACACACACTCATGAAAAATAAACGCGTTAATTTTACGACTGAACACATTTAGATAAAACTTCTGAAAAATAATATCAAGCGAAACGCGAATAGTGGTGTAATAAAATGTATGAACAAAATAAAAAGCTCGATTTTAAAAGCCTTTGGTAGCTTCGGACTCTAATTACGTATTAAAAGTCGAAATTTTGTGAGGACATTGAGATAAGAGAAGATTTTCGATGAAATACTTAAACATCATGATTTGGTTTTGACAATAAAGTTGAATTGTATAAGAAGGGTTCCGTAGTGTAGAATTAATTAGGAAGCCGTAGGTTGTGGATTCGATACCGACCCGCGGAAATCAATTTTTTTCCCTTTCGTGCTCTAATACCAAGATAGATTCTCTTTGCCTACCCTCCTATATGCGAGATACAGCGTGAAGTTAACTATATGTTTTTTTTTATTTCACACATAAATCTAAGTATGGTCTCACTTCAAAGTGAACATTACAAACTCCTTAAATAATATTACTAATATTTCTACAAGTTTTATTTTGTTCCAACTCATTAATAATTATTTTAATTTACTGTATTTACAATTTTATTGTACATATAAATTGACTTTTTAAAATTGTAATTCCATCTAAAAAAACATATAATATAGATAATTGAAGCTAAATGAGCTGAATGGACTCCTATCATTCCGACCTTAAAAGTCTTGAATAGCATATGAGGTGAGAAAATAGTGAACACTTTGTTCTCTAACTAACTAGGGAAGTAAAAGGAAAATAGATAGGAGAGTGAAAAAAAAAATCCGATTGAATAAAAATCTATATATAATATTTCCTTATTCCAAACAGCCTTGGTAGCAAGACAAACGCGGCGTTGAATTTCGCTACTCAACACGCAACTTCTCTAAAATTCGGTATAAAATAGAGAACGAAATGTTTTAAAACTACCTCTGCGTACACTTACTATATGCGGGATACACTGAAAAATTAAAAAGAAAACTACAAAAAAAAAAAGAACAACAAATTACAACAACAACATTTCACAACATTTCTAAAGTCAAAGCCAAAAATCAACAACACAAAGTCGAATTCCATCAATCGCATCCACTTCATTGTTGCTCGCTATAGGATCTAATAAACTATCTGAGATACCCCTCGGACTTTTATTACCGTCTTTTGACATATTTGTGATGATTCTTAGATCGGGTATTATAGATTTATACATTTACATTACATTCCGAGCCATTTCTTCCTTTTAGACGGTCTGTTTCATTTTTGTTTATGATTTACTGATGTTTTATGTTGTTATTTTATGTTATATGGGTCCTTGTCCTTGTTCGAGATTAAAGGAATCGTGACTCTGATTAGTATAAAAATAGTTAGTTGTTATGTAATAAATAAATAATATTATCGTCGGTCGGAATCTGATCGTAAGCGCGAAGGTTGTAGGTTCGGAAACCATTCGAGGGAATCAATAATTTAATTTCCCCGCTCTAATAACAACACAAAGCGCAATGTTGAATTCTCCAACTTAACATGTTTTGATGAAAATTAGATGGAAATTAGAGTGTATTAACACTAGATTCCATCTATCTACCCTTTTATATGCGGAATATAGAGTGCAATTAAAAAAAGAATTCTCTCTTTATCTCAATTATTATTTTGAGCTTTAAACTTTTACCTATAATTAAGTTTATATCGAAGAAATTTCACCAGCATTTTTATTCAACTAAAGTAATCCACTGCATCTACGCTTAATGCCCTAAAACTAATAACTGTCTATGCATCGACCGAGTCAATAATTTGCAGCGGCCGAGGAATTTGTCTCACATTCTGTAGCGATAAGGAACCTTGATATTGTCAGATATATTTAGAATTCACTTATTTTGTGCTGCAATGAATGTGTATGCAAAAAGGTTATTTTATATTTTAGTTCTAAGATTCGTTGAAGGATAAGACTTCAAATAATATATTTCAATTTTTTGTTAATATTTTCACAATTGTTTCCCTATTTTGTGAAACTTATTTTTTCGTTTTGAGTTTTTTTTACCTAATATGCATAATTTATCTCAAAGTGCCAGAGCACACAGAAAATGTCATGTCACTATAAAATTTACAAAAAAGATTAGATATATAACAGCATCACCTTTTTTCCGAATGACAGAGCGGTTATTAAGACGCACCTTTCGCCAAATTGCTTTAATCTTTTTAAACATTGCGTAACTCAACGCCGCGTTTTATTATATAAATTAATATAATTCTAAATATACATTCGAATCGACCTTCATCATTCACACAATACAAGTTAAACCTAAAATAGCATTGTCACATCTACACTACCGATCCGCACCTAATGTGCGTTAGCTTGATATTTACAAACAGCTGTATACTAAAAATATACACCGGACGGCGATTCCGCGTTTTTCACTGTCCGTACTAGCATCAATTCTGTTAAAGAATGACAGATGTTATACGCCTTTCACAATATATTCTACTACTATAGTATTAACTTTGGCCCTTAAAGCTCAAGAATACAGTATATTATGGCTGAATCGTATTAAATAGTTAACTTGCATTTGTAGTCTGTTGTAACTGTCAAAGTCAAAATGACAGAATTGTTAAGGACATGTTTATGTTAACCCTTCGACTGCTAATATAGAATGGAAAAATAAAATTTGTTCTAATCACTTAAAGCTGGCAAGACAAAAACTTTGTAGAGCTGTTAATGGTTTAACAAAAAAATTTAATATTTTGAGTTTTTTTTGTTTTTTTTTTACCTGTTTATATATACAAATATCGTGTAGCTTTATTTTAACTTTATAATGACATAATAAATTCAATATAATGTTGTGGTTTAGCTAAATATCTACTCGGGGAAATTATTTTACTTCCCCCCTCAGATAGATAAAAGCCGGCGTTGAGTATCACTCAAATCTACGTATTGTAACGGATTTGGGCAGAATACAGCATCTTGACGCTCTCACTGCCTACCATGTTATATGTTGGATATAGAGTAAAACTGAAAAGACCCTAAAAATTGATTTGACAGAACTAATAATTTAGTACGTTCTCTTAACCAAAACTGCAATTTCTGACATACTTTTATAAACAACCAAAAAATATACTTCAAAGCAATTTTACTCAAATATCAGATCATATTATGATACAAAAACCGTCTATACATGAATATAAACTGTAGAATTGAGTGTTAGTTAACACTATATTTCAGTGAATTAATTATACATATCTAAAGAATCCAAAGTACTACAACAAAGCTTAATTAACATATGAACACACCTAATATTTAATCACTCTTAACCCTATAAATGTTTCGGCCGACTCTCGTAAGTAGCTACAAGAATATTTCAGGACGCATAACGCTTTCAAGTCATACATTAGCACGAGAGCTCTGTTATGATTTCTATTTGATACGACTTGGGATGGTTCGTCTGTAATAAACGCGCGGTTTTGTTGTTCGTGTGAACTGACATTATAGAGGTTATATTAGTTCGTATAGAATTTCAGGATTTGTTTTTAATGTTTATCGGGTGCTTTTTTGGCACACTTTAACTTTACTAATGTATTTTGACTGTATTGTGTCGGTTAAAATGTAATTGACGTTTCTAACCCTCTCCCGTACATAGCCGGGTAGGAGGGAACTTGGGAACCTAGAGTTTCTAGAGAGACATTCCGTTTCCATTAAGACACCTCGTTCCGCACTTTCTGCCGAATTCTCCGAGTCTTTCTCCGAATTCTCAATTGTGTGATGAGTTAGAGTTGAGATGAGTGATGAAAGTGAAAATATTAAGCATTTAATGCGCCCCAGTGGGAATCGAATCCTCAAGCATCAAACGCTTGTGCACTTGAGCCACAACGGCCACTACTTTCTCTCAATATATTTATAAATATAATTTTCAATAACATTTTATTTAATTTAATAATTTGTCTTAGCTCGAAACTTAAAAAAAAGACAATAAAATATTATATTCTTTCACCCTATTTAAAGATCCATGAAAAACAACTCAACGCATCAACAAACACTAATTTAGACAAATTATATGTGGATGGACAGTTCAAAATTGCTTTCTATTTCTATAAAGATTTTCATAGTACAACAACCGGCCGTACGACCTATGAGTCACGCGTATGAAGAAACACGCTGGTATTGTCACTCTGGGTGTAAGGAACACCTGTTCCAAGTTGATTGTATGTTACTACGATATTGATGGGTAACCTATTCATATGGCGACCACCCAATAGTGCTCTAGATACGTTTTATTATTAGTTCTGACTCATAACAGGGATATTTACCTATAGTTTTTCTAACGTTAGCCTATTTTTAGATATAGCAATAGCTCTAAGCTCAGCTTTCTGGGTAATTTTGAAAAAATACATGTTAAATGCTGAAACTCAACGCCGCGTCTGGTGTTAAAAAAGGCAAAAAAAGAAAAATGTTTTAATATAATTATTCCAATATAAAAGAATTACATGCATAATAAAAGAAACATATGTACAACCATCTGATGAATAGGACATATATAAATCACAATTTTAATTATCACAATAAAACTAAATCGTCCAAAACCACTCACTTATCATGTCAGATCGTACATAAACTAAGATTATCACCCACCACCCCAAAAACAAGCTAAAAAGCTAAATAGCCTTAAAAAAAATCTAATTTAATTTTACGATCGAATCGTTCCTTACCTGTCTCGAACCGTCATAGATTCCGATGTCTCGGAGGAATTTATCGCTATGTTCATATTATATCATTCTAAGTTACGTTCATAATAAGTTTGTGAAGTTAATTCAAATTTATTGTTTATCGGCGGGTGGCTGGGAATGATGGGATGCCGGCTATGTATCTACTACGTCTATACATGCTGTGAATAGATGGCCACTTCTTTTATATAATATATGATAAGTAATGAGAGAATGGGACGAAAGTAGGCAGAAGGAGATCTTAGTTGACCTTCTGGAACACAATATTGTATACTGAAAGAACACGTAAAAACCATGAAGATCCCCCGGAGAGTACGAAGAGGTTGAGAGTATGATAATTCTCACTGGGTAACCGAAAAAGGTAGCCAAAATAAATTAATGACACCCCGTTCTCTCAATGCGTGTTGAGTGGCGACGCTGGACGGCGCAAATGGTAAAACTAATGATTTCATATTAAATGAAAAAGAAAGGAATTATAATATTTTATAGAAAATATTGAGAATAGAACCTACAACAACCGCGTCTCAAAAACAAAACATATATATATATAGAAGATGATTTACTTTAGGCATATTTAACCTGTTGTTCGTGTGTCGTATAAGCCACAAACCGCCAGCGCCAGCACCAAGTAGCAGCGTTTCCCCGAACCGAACGCGAGACGCTATCGAAGCGATTGATATACGATCGGGCAGAACGATGTTTTAGAATACACCATTCTAACCTCTGAATATGTAATGTGGTCCGATTTGGAATAATTTATGGCGGGCTGAGGACAAAAACGTACCTTATGGTACTGAACTACCAGAGCTGAGGCGTGGCTTTAGAATTTACTTATCGTTAATCGATTATAGAGTCCGTTGTGGCGCAGCGGCTGGACTCCAATCCCACTGGATGGAGTCCAGTCTGGATTGAGTCTGGGAGGCTTGAGTTTTTTTTTATTTCCTTGCTCTAGAAAATAGACATAGCACGGTGTTGGGTTGGCACGGAGTGTCTTAAAATTAGGTTCCCAGGTTTCCTCTACCTACCCTGCTACATGTGGAAAACAAAAAGGAATTATATATATCAATTTGATAATAATGAGCAGTAGAGAACGTAATATCTAAGGTTAGATTGTTTAAGAGTGGAGATATTATGCATTTAATGATAGAAAAATATTTCCAAGAGGTCACAGGTTCGAATCCCACTATGATTTTTATTTTTATACTTTTTCCAAAATACTGAATAAAGAATCACTTGACACCGAATCGTAAAAGATTTAAAGTTGATATTAATTTAGCATGCAACTTTATAATATAGAGCGTAAATAATCTCAATAAACGTGTTACTCAATACTGGAAACCTAATACAAGATTATTAATTTGATAAGCGAAATGAATGTCTTCGCTTTACATCGCTCCGCTTGCGACAGCTCTGGCACTAACAATGTGTAGTGTGGTTCTTAGAAATTGAAATTATAATAAAACATTGCAGGATAGGCAGAGGGAACCTGGGAACCTAGTGTTAAGACACTCCGTTTTAATTAAGGCACTTTCTCCACTTCCCGCTCAATTCTGGAGGCATTGTATGTTAAATGGCGAAACTCAACGCCGGGCTTTGCCTCGTTACAAAATCGAGTAATAGATAAAATTTCATTTGCTCAAAATTGAAATCGAACCCACAACCTGTCACCCCTGTCAAAACTAAGATTTTTGTTTGAATCATCTACCTCTGTACTAATGTTATAAAGCTGATTAGTCTGTTTGGTTAAACGCGCTGATCTCAAGAACAACAAATGAAATTGAATTGTGTCGGATAGTCCATTTATCTAGGAAAAGGCTAAAGTTATAGGATATTAATCGTGTCAATGTAAACCACACAATTCAAAACAAAATATCTCTTTTTAAATACAAAACTAAGAACAGAGTGCCTGATCACTTAAATTAAATAAGAATAGAGATCAGATACCACTATTCACCATCGCATAAGCCCAATATTACTCACCGTATCCCACTCACCTGTCAATTACCTACTTAGTTTACAAGCATTTATCAAAGGTTCAATGCATTTGCAACGGCCATTTTATAGAAAATCATAATAGCCTGTGCGGAAACAGCCACGGAGGTCATTAATTATATGTACTAACAAGCGGTGAGGGAAAGAGGGCGATTTATCGTAAGATCGACTCGTTGTTTAGATCGGAGGAGGGACGATAGATGGCGTTGGGAGTAAGAATATCTGATCCACGACCCAGTACGGGGATGCACCCGTAATATGACGCGACGCTAATAAGTGCGATATGTTTATGTATACATTATAAATAATATACAAGACTAAGATATGAATAGATATTGTAAAAGATATATTTTAGAATTCAGTGTATATATAAATAGGTACATAAAAAGTATTTTACTTAACCCTTATGTCCAATATGGTCCATAAGAACTAAATGTGCGATGTGCAAGCACATTTCGTTTAATAATTTGTAGAGACGAATTTAAAAACGCGCACACAGCCAACAGTCAATTAGACCCAATATGCCCCAAATGTTAAGTAAAAGTGAATTCTATCATAACCTACAAAACTCTCAGCCCAAATCTGCCCCAATCTGCAACAATCGAACCGATTACCTACAACCTAGCACCTATCTAATAATAACAACAAATAGGCTATTCATAGGAAAAATACCCGCAAAAAGAACAGCGAAACGTGTTCAAAATACAAGAACACAGTCATTTTTAGCTACAATCGCATACCTGCCCCTGTTAATTAGACCGCGGATGCCCCAGATGGTATTCATTATCTCTCTAATTAAACGTAAGGACATGATTTTCCGGTTAAGGAGTGAAAGTACGTAGGTGTACGCTTTAGTATTGACTTGATTAATTAAAGACGATGGTCTTGGATTCTAATTCGCGTCGTGGGTCGTTGCCAGTTTTTAATAGAGATTTGGTTTATTTCTGTTTTTTTTTGTATACTTAGTATATATTTTACAAATTATATTAAACATTTTATAATAAAAATAGCGCGACTTGAATCTGCCGCTCTTGGACGTTTATAATTTTATATTTTTTCTAACACGTATATTATATTTCAGTTTAGTATATTAATTAGCGCCTCTAAGGACTCCAAGGAAGGATTAAGTATATCATTAAAAATATAAGATATGGACATCCTGTCGTTTCAGAAGTCTTTCACAATAGGTACTTTTGTAATTGACATATATTTGAAGTCGTTTTAATTGTTATTTTAATTTGTAGCTATTTTTGATATGCAGCTTTCATATAAAAACACATTATACAAAATTGCACAACAAACAATTTAGTTACACGTTAAATATATTAATAGATACGAAAAGCCTATCATAAACTTTGATTACTCCTCCTGCAATGTTTCAAAAATTCAAATACGTCGTCAATGTTGCACCAAATGAACGATATTATAATTTTTTTTAGTAACACACTACACACGCACATAGCAGGATAAGCAGAGAGAACCTGGGAACCTAGTGTTAAGAAATTCAGTTTCCATTGAGAAACATCCATTTCTACCGAAATCTTGAGGCATTGCATATCGAGAAGCGGAATTCAACGCTGAGCTTTGTTTCCTTACCAAGGCGAGGACGTGAAAATATTATTCGAGCTAAATACTTTATTTCTTCGAGCGAGAATCGAACCTACAACCTGTTACGCTCGCACGTGCCTCTGCGCCACGACTCCTCAACCCTCTCAATCATATAAAATTTCAATACACTAAAAAAACTATTTACATTATTAAAACATTTTTTAATATAAAACTGTTGGATAAAATTAAAGTTTCTACGTTTTTTTATTACAACGTCTATAGAAAATGAGACGTATGATTGATAACCCTTCAAGTGGCTTATATACTTACTATAAAATTGCATCTCACATACCTGCAACAATATGCGTTAAGTTATTATTATGTTATGCTTGTGATTATGAAGAATGATCTGGTCTATATAGATTTTGTAGGGATATTTATAGATGTGATGGTTGGAGGTTCGATTTTCTGGATATTGTTTATTAATTTTTTTAAAAGGTTTTCGTTTTTTACGTTGTATCTCGCACATAGCAGAGGGGACCCCGGAACCTTGTGTTAAAAAAGATCGTTCCCGTTAGAACATGTTCTCTTCACCGCCACCAAATTTTGGTTGCAATTTGGCGGACGACGTTGCGCTTTACTTCATTATCAGAGCGAGGAAATTAAAATATCATACTTATATATTATATACTTAAATTCCTCAAGTAGGAATCGAATCCACAGCTTGTCACATTTATAATCCCACAGCCACGACTGGCCTCAATATGGCTTAATAACTTTAGTAAAATACAAATATATATGCTACCTATAGCGACTATAGGTATCTATCGATAGCAACAATACGCTCGTCTTTACTGTACTTGGTGCTTGTAAGGTGATAGAGGAACGAAGCACAAACTGAATCGGTATAGTTTGTGCTTCTTATTCTAGTATGAAGCAAATTTTAAACGGGGGCTTCAAAGTTCGCGAGGAAGTATAATATTAGAGATTAAAAGTTGCGTTTGCTTTGTTATCTTATCTACGTATATATATGGGTGCATAAAAGTTGATAAAAAGGTACTGTTTATTATATAGTAGTATTTCTATTGGCCTCTACAACCAGGTGGACTGACGATCTCAAGATGGCAAGAGCCCCTGGATTGAAAGGGCGCAGGATCAAACGATGTGGCGAACATTAGGAGAGGCTGGACATAGGTCCACTAGTGGACTCTAAAAAGATGATGGGTAGATTTGATACCTACCCCCAGCACTAAGAGTGAAATGTAGAAGTCAATTGTTGTCAAGTGTTGTTATTATTATATTTTTTATATAATACGTATAAAACTTTTGAATGTATCGTTTAAATATATATTGAATTTGACCTCTCTTCAAATTCTGTGTTTTTCCCACCTATAGAATAATATGTTAACGATACCTTTACTTAAATTTCGACCTTGTCGAAGTGACATTAGAGAAATAGCACTAAGAACAGTGACAGGACACTCTGTCCCTCTCTCGACATAAAACATAAATCTCGATCACTAAATCGATAGTATCTAACGCAACAAATCATTGGCTCAAGCTGTTAAGTACTAGTGATCCTAGATTGTACTTGAGTATTTATCGATAGAATTTTGTAGAGAACATTACTTGTAAAACAAGGTAGCGTTTTGAAGTAGTTCAGTTGGTTTAGATTATTGAGGCCGTCGTTTCCTCACTCGACTAACAAGACACAGCACAGCGTTGAGTTCCGCTACTCAACACGCGATGCCTCGAGAATTCGGCGAAAAGTGGGGAACGGAACGTTTTAACACTACGTTTACAGGTTATCTCTGCCTACCCTGCGAAATGCGGGATACAGCGTGAATATATCATGGTAGACAACGAATCCGCTATATGGAATAAAGTGTTAAGATATTCTGTTTCTGGCGTCAATAAATGCTCTATTTCACTAGCCCGGAGACATAAAAATTATATAAATAATTTTAATGCCAATTTTTTCTCTGAGTCCGAGTAGAATTGAACCCACAACTATATTTATAGTCAGAAAACGTCTGCACAAATGACAAACTGGCAACATTAGGCCAAAAGTAGATAGGTAAATACCTTCAATTCTACACAATCGAAGTGTCTTATTACTAAGTTTTTAGCTATCAAGCAAAAAAGTACCTGCAGGAATCAAACACGCGACCCCGATAGTAAACTATCTATTTAATTTATCTCCACCATAATAGTGTTCAGCACAGATTCCGCGGCTAGTAATTTTCGCAAATCGCCACACGACGTGATTTACGAGACACGTCGACGTGAAATTCATAAATAACGTCTTGTAGACTTTATTTTGAGTTGGATAAGTATCAAATTTCTTTAGAGTTCAAAACGCAACTATATCAGTTGCGTTCGAAGAATGTTCCGTCGATAATTTACTGGTAATACCTGTAGATGACCGTGATGTACAGTGGCTTTATGTAGATACAAGTAGCAAGTTCGATGATCGCCCCAAGCAAGTATGTGAACGTACGAATATTTATCTATAGAACGAATTGACGCATACAATATGCGTTGCCATAGCAACGTGTCACTTTATACTTTTAAGTGTATATTGTCGAACGTAGCGTAGAGTGTTTTATATTTATTTAATTAATTAAATGTTGATTATGCATTATTATAAAAAGGAGGCCAGTTGCGGCGGAAAGACACTAAGTGTGACTGTAAACACGGCAGATTCGCAGCAGGTTCGATTCCTATTCGAGAAAATGAAATATTTAATAATTCCATTTCTTCGCTTTATTTCAATGTGTCGAGATAAAGTGCGGCGTTGACCTCCGCCATTCAACACGCAATGCCTCCAGAATTCGGTGGATAATGGGGAAACGGAGTGTGTTTTCGAGATATAACGTAAAACTGGAAAAAAAAGCATTTTGCACTTTTCTATATAAACGCTTTAGTTTCACAGTTTTCCGTCCGCACAGTTTTTGTAAAAAGTAGAAAATAAACCTATTGGTTCACGCATTACTATACTAATGCTATATAGTAATGCGTGCAAGTAATAAGATATGTATGTAGATATCTTATTTACAATACAGAAATTTAAAAATAACGTGATAAAATGAGGCTAGTCGTGGCGCAGGGACACAAAGTGTGACTGTAATACCAACTGGTTGTGGGTTCGATCCCCACTCGAGGAGATGTAATATTTATTTTAATTTATATTTTTTTTCGCTCTGGTGTCGAGGCAAAGCGCGGCGTTGAGTTCTCAACACACAAAGCCTCAAGAATACGGCAGGAAGTGAGGAACGGAGTGTCTTAAAACTAGGTTCCCTATGCCTACCCTGTGTGCGGGATACAGCGTGATGAGCGGGATACAGCGTGATGAGCAAATTTATTTATTTTTTTGTGATAAAATGAGCTTATCACTCATAAAAGTTTCACGTTTCACTCATTCTACAAGAACGACTCCAACTTATATGGACATGTAATAGTAAAGATAGCAAAACTTTACTCCAAGGCTTTATAAAGCTGTGTCCCTCGACTCTCCTCTGAATCACTGCAGATAGGTTCCTCGCAGGAAAGAGTGAGCTGCAGTAAACCTCGATGTTACACAGAAATGCAGTGCAGTGCAGTGCAGTCGTCATAACTTCACCCAGCAGACTTATAAAGATAAAGCGTAGTTTATTCCGCAGTAAATAGTTTTTACTGCTCCTTACATCTTGTATGATATTGTGAGATTTGAAACGATTTTAATATAATACATAGTTTAGATTGCTTGCCTTTTTATCTTAATGTGAATTGCTTTTTGTGAATTAGTAACAGAAGATTGGTCTTAGTTGTGCCACAGCGGTAAATCGTCTAGCTACAAGCGGGACGGTTGTGGGTTCTATTCACATTTGGGGGGAAGAATTTATTTCATTTCCTCACTATGGTAAGCAAACAAAACGTTGAGCTTCGCTTACCGTGTGCATAACTCAACAAGCAATATCTTGTAAATTGGATTGATAAACGAAGTATCTTAACAATAGGTAGGTGAATAAAAAAAGATTTCTTACTAAGCCATGTTATTTTTTAGATTCGATTGATTAAACAAGGGGAACCTAGAGTTGAAACACTCCGTTAACCATTTTCCTACGAATTCCGAAGGCATTGCTTGTATAGTGACGGATCTCTACGCTGCGCTTTGCCTCAGCACCAAAAGGAAGAAATAAAAATATAAATTATGTAATTTCCTATTGTGAAGTCGAACCCACAACCTGTCGCATTTACAGCCACACGCAGCCCCTGCGCTACAACTAGCGTCATGTTATTTAAAGGTTATGTACAAAAATTCAATAAGAATTGTTTCAAGCAAAGTCAGTCCGTCTGTATATACATAGCATTCTCAATAAACACATAGCGGCTGGTAAGGAGCAATAGAGCGCGACGTTTGACCCAACTGAGATGTGGTCGCCGCTCTGCCGGTGACGTCTCGATTGTCTTCGTCTTGGGACGCAAGTTGTAAGTTGTTAGAGGGTAAAATGGTGAATTTCAAATTATAACAGTGATACTATAAGGTTCTATGGGGGTTATGTTTGTAGTTTAACTTAACTTAGCTTCACGCTCTATCCCTTGCGGGGTAGTCAGAGAGAACGGAGCGCCAAACGCTACGGTCTCTACATACCTCTTTCGCCTCGTCCACTGTCATCAACCTCTTCATACATGTTTGTAGTTTGTGGGTTCTATTCCCATTCGGAGGATTTAATTGCTTAAATTTCCATTTTCTGACGATATCTGTAAATCAAATGGTGAAATCCGCGAAGCACGAAGTAGGTACCCCTGCCTCCCCTACTATATGTGTGATAGGGCGTAAAGTTAAAAAAAATGCGTGCTGAATGAATTTTATATTACTATAGTTTTCCGTTATAGCATAATAATGAAGATAATACACATATAAATATCTTAGTACAGGGGATTGAAACCACTACCATCATGTGAACGCCATCGCTGACTGCTACCACTGAGCCACTTTGGTTATAACTTTTTTTAGTATTAGAGTGTATTTCGCATACAGCAGGGTAGAAGACGAAACAATCTAGCTACTAGGTAACCAAAGCGAGGAATTGATAATAACTCATTCCTCCAATTAGAAATCGAACTCACAATCGTCAATCATGTTTACATTCCGATGTTGTGCCGCTGCGCCACGACGGCTTTACCATGAATATCTCAATTAATTTTAAGCTTCCTAATTATTTATATTAATCGCTTTTCTCTTATAAATTAAATGTTAGAAGCTGTCACGAACACTGGATTGCGTAAATACTGCTTAATACGATGCCTTATGATGTCACGTTAATTGTAAATACATATAGGCATACATTTTTTAGTTTAATTTATGTTTTAATAATTTATAACGTTGATTAGAATAATACAAAAAAATATTATTTTTATTATTATCTATGGAAAGTAATGTCATTTGAGTTTGACATTACGTTGAAAAATTTGTAGTGGAGTGGAGTAGAATAAAATATAATATTTATTTATATTCTTAACTTCCATTTATTAGGTTGAGTTGTAACTATGTAATAAAATCTAAGAAACTGAGTTTAACCTACTTGTAATAATTGTATCATCATGAAACTTGGCAGCTATACGTAGCTTAGGTGAAAATACAATAATATATATAAAATAATGTATATATTATCGTGGCGCAGGGGCACCAAGTGTAACTGTAAAACCGACTGGTTGTGGGTTCGATCCGCACTCGAGGAGATGAAATATTTACTTAAATTTATATTTCCATTTCTTCGCTCTGGTGTCGGGATTAAGCGCGGCGTTAGTTTTGCCACTCAACACGCAATGCGTCCAGAATTCGACAGAAAGTGGGGAACGGAGTGTTTTAACAGTAGGTTCCCTCAGAATTGTAATAAATAATATAATTGTAGTATGGAGGCATTATTAACCCATTATATGAAGATTAATCTTAAACTTTTTATATCCTATAACTTTATATTTCTAAGCCTTGTATTTTTTTTTAAAGCCTAACCTAATTAATAGTCAAGATTGTAAATTTATGTAAGATTGCTATTTTCATTTATGATTGGAGCTAAACGCTGCACTTTATCTTACTTATATTTTTTATATAAATATAAGACTTGTACCATACATATCTGTAGTAACTTTAAATGTCTTGATTCATAGCAACGTGTTATTAATTTATTATCTATAGAAAAAGAAAATAATTAAATTCGACTAAATCACCGTAGCTCTTTCCTATTTCACAGCGCATATCGCTGATACAGCGATACAAAATGTAATAAAAATATATATAAAACTAATAAATATCAACAATATATGTATATGATATTGAAATGAAACATATAATGAGTAATCGTGTAATTATACCTCCAGTGCCCGCTGGGATACTACAGATTAACTTGTCATAGAGTAATCGATGCGAACATTATTAACGGTCAAGGTCCTGTGTAATTGTCTGTATGTGAAATTATACTGTGGCTGGTGAAGTGATAGACGAGACAACCATAGCATGGTAGTCAGGGGGAAGTTAGTGTTAAGACACTCCGTTTTTATTAAGGCACTTCCTTTTCCCACTTTGCGCAAAATTTTCTATGAATTATATTTTGAGTGGCGGAACTCACTGCCGTGCTTTGTTTCGTTACGTCACAATTGACTTAATTAAATACAAGAATTAAATTTGGACAGTTTCTGACTTAAAACTTGATAGTTTTACGTTTAATCTCCACACAGGTCTGAATTATTTTAATTTCCCCCTCTGCTTCGTTTAATGTCTCAAAAATTAGATGGAAAGTGTCAAAAGCAGAGTGTCCTAACACTATGTTCTCATCTTCGCCGCTATATGTCATGAAACAAAACAACATGAAAATAAAACAAGATGAAACATGAAAAATTATTATTGTAACGCGAAAAAAGTACCTTTTAATAAATCACCCATCATAAAACACAAACATAAGCTACTCACAATACAGAATAGTTTTATAAACGCTACACGAACTACACACCATTATATTACCGTACATAAAAACGAAATTTAAACAATATAATTTACATTTTTTATGTGTTCCCCTTCTTAAATTATGCCATAGACCATTTTATCCCATACAAATACTATAACATGAATACTTCTATACATGTCTAGTATAAAACACGTAATTTCTTATAGAAATAACAATAAAAATTGTTGTAAAACGACGATATATATAAACATGTCTCAAATGAAGAGGCGTTCGTTAGAGTATGAATAAAATGGTAGTCAAATGACATGCGTAGGCGCAGGTCATGTTGAATTTTCCATATAATAATGCTATTAGAGATCAGGCTTTTGGTTTTATGTTGATTTTTATGTTAAACACTTTAAACTAATAATGTCCATCGAAATATTTAATGTAATATGTAAAATAGTTATGGAGTTTGTTTTATAATTTTAATTTTTAGGGTAATCAGTTGATGATGATGATGAAAGTTTGTATTAATATTTTAAAATTTAAATGAACATGAAGTACTTAATGGGTGACTGACGTAGTGGACGTGAAAGGTGTCTATGAGGCGCGGGTTCAAATATCGTTACATTTTTTTATATTTTATTTATTTTTCTAAACATTTAAGTATTTAAAACGTGTTTAGATTACATTTAGATGAGGCCAGTTTTGAACAATATTTAATAAATTAATACAAATATGATCTAACAACAAAATTAATAACAAATTGTAGTTCATCGTGATGCAATGGCACAAGCTTGAGTATGTAAGCGCGACAGGTTTTGGGTTCGACTTCTACTCAAACTTACCTCGGCAAAGCGCGTCGTTGTGTTCTGCCACTCAGTACACAATGCTTTCAGAGTTCCCGGAAAATGGGAACGGAAGTGCCTAAAAGGGGACGGAATGTTTTAACGCTAGGTTTCCAGGTTTACTCTACCTACCCTGCTATGAACGAGATACAGCTTGAAGCTAAGACAAATGATTTGTCTGCATAAAATGAATGTAGGTTCCACCCTCCAACGCGTAATATCTAGATTTCAGGGCTAAAGTTAAGAAGTCTCTCTACTGGAAAAAATGAGAAAATGAAAAAAAAAACAATTTTTTGCTTAACTAACATAGCTTTATATGTATTTATTATTATCACTTAAAAACCCAAAAACTTTCACTTAAAAACCAAAAAAAACGATCACCCCATAAAACTATACTAAAACGTAATTCCTCTTAAACCTTTCTTTTCTTATCACGTCAAAACAATGCCTACTCGACTGCAGTGAAGTACTCTCTCAGTGAATGGGTTAGAGCAATCTCTAAACAGAAAACCGTCCAGCCCTTCCCAATTTCCTCTTAATCCGAAGTAATTCGAGAAAAAAAAATCCAATTGAATGAGACAAGAATCTATCAAAGGCAGAGACGTGCTAAACCATCCTGGCCTTTAATTAAGGGGCGGGAGGACCTAATACGGTAAATAGAGTAAAAGGCGATCAAAAGCTATCGTGGGTCGATTTTTAGGTTATACCTACCTTTGTGCCTACTGGTCAATGCATAAAGAATTGGTGAACATATCTGAGTTTTATATAGGTATATTAGTTGTAAATGTATTTCTGAGCAGATGTTAGTGCTTAAGTGCAGATATCATTAAATTAAAATGATTCAATTGTGATCACTAACAATAAGTCGAGTAGTGGCGCAGGAGCTCTAACACGACAGTTGGAGGTGACTTGGGTTCGATTCGCACTCAGGAAATGAAATATTTAATATTTTTATGAAATATTTAATATTTTATTTGAATGGAACACAAAACTACCGCTTTAGTCAGTCGCTACGCCACGACGATAGAGTCGTAATGTAATATTAGCAAAAAGATTTTCATTGATCAACAAATCGCGTGCTAATTACATCACTTTTATTGTAGGTACCTACTCTACAATAAAAATACTTAAGAAATGATATCTAGATTTTACATCTGTTCTGTTTTGTTCTTTGTTTATGGCGTTCCTAACACACAAAGAAGATTTTGTTTTATAGCTTTACACTGTATAAAACACTCTGTTCCCATTAAGACACTTTCGTTCCCTAATTTGAGCTGAATTACAAAGGAGAATGTACGGTAAATATAAGATAATGTTACAAAATAGAAAAATGCATGTTTGAAAGAGATTAAGTTAAAGTACATACATACATACATAACGATTTTACATCAAACAAAAATCAAACTCCCAACCACTGCTATTAGACGCGTATCCTTTTCACAGCACATTATGTATGCAATTTTAAAAAGTCCATTCCCATTTAAAATGGGATTCATTTTCACCTGATGTATAATCGAGTAAGTATGAATGGATTCGATTTAATTATCACCTCCTTCGTACCTCCTAGAGATGGCCGCTGTCGGGTGAATTAAAAAAATTTACTCTTTTACAGAACGATCTTGTATTAATGAATTTTTAATAATTTATAAAGTTTTTAACATGTAAATTATAATGAACAATATGTATTGATATCTTATTATTTATAACGTAATATTTTTTTTACTTCACATTGTATCCTTTAGGGGTAAGCAGAGGAAATCTAATTTTAAGATATTCTTCCCAATTTTTGACATGGTAGGTTGAGCGGCGGCAGTTAACGCCACGCTTTATAAAGAAAGAATTAGGGAGATCTTTTCTTTACTCACCCTCTTAATTAGAGAAATAACTAAAACAATAAATGGAAACCTGACGTTGTTTGTTGTTCTTAAAGATCACGGAATCATTTGAATAATTTTATCCTATTTCAATGCGCCTTCCAAATCAAAAAAATATTCATACTTACGCTTCAAGAAACATCACATGCTACTGTTAGTATTAGGATATAAAGAAAAACACGTATTTGAAATTCTATATACATAGGATCCAGCGAGCTTTTTAGGGTTCCGTAGCTGAGCGGATTTTTTCTAGATTAATCATGTTTTCGACGATTCAAAGCAGCTTGCTAAAGTCCCGTCGAACAAAGAATATTTTGCATTTGAATACTCATAGACATTTTTTCCAAAACTATTAGAATAATACAGTTCAAACGTATTTAGGTGGGTGTATTCTGTGTAATGTTTTACGATTTTGTACGAAAAAAAAATTCATCAAATCTATACATCCAAATGTGTCTAGACATAGATCTATAAAAAATATATGGTCAATCGTGTTAAAGATAGATCCTGCTAAAATTTTAAACAGTATTTGTTTACTATTTTGAACCCTCCCTCACTCCTTACTGCTTCCCGCGTCCTAAAATTTATATAATAAGAGATTTAAAAATCTAAACGCGCCCGTCGAAAACAAATTGAAGTTACTGCACATCAAGGGCATCCATATTTTTGAAATTTAGAGATTATTGTGAGTTGCCTCCGTTACATATCAAAATCCGCAAATATAATTTTTTTTTTTTAATGCAAAAGGTCAAGGCGAACGAGTGTAAGGGTCATCTGATGGTAAGTGATTACCGCCGCCCACGGCCCGGTGCAACAGCAGAGGAGCTACAGGTGCGTTGCCGGCCCTTAAGGTGGAGACAGACGCGCTTTTTATACAAGTACTATGAAAAATGAAGCTATTTTTTTTCTTCAATATATGTATGTAGATAGCTCAAAAACCCATAACCCGGACATTGACATGTCACTTTGTAAGTGCCCGAGTTACCGACTTCCGGTATAGAACATAGAATAGACAATAGATTATATATCACATTTTTTTTTTTATTTGAACCAGTAGTCCCTGAGGATACCGCGTTCCACCAAACAAACTCTTCAGTTTTATTATAATATAATAGTATTGATAATCCATAATTGCTAATACGGATCCTTTGTAGATAAATCCAACTCACGCTTGACTATTTTTTTTTATAAGCACAGACAGACGGCAAAGGGTGGAAAGCTCAGACACAAGACATATAGGGTTAGTTTTTTTATTTATTTTTCGTACTGAATTCTTAATGCGAGGAGCTGGCGAATAGATTAATACAGTGTCTAATGTGTTTTGTGTATTTAATAGTGGTTGACGTGGGTTTATTAACATTTAGAACTTAGATTAGATACGGATTTTGGTTGCTTTGTGATGGTAGACAGTTCGAGTTTTTTGTATGGATGTGAAAGCAAAATTATAAAAATATTTATTTTGATAAATATAACATTAACGCGATTGTTTTAACAAAAAATTATATATTTAATTAATTAATTATATTTTAAAGTGTGAGGTTTTAAAAATATCAATAACAGAACATATTTTTTCTTTTTGTTTAGCTTCACGCACATAGTGAAGGGAGCATGGGAACCTAGTGTTAAGACACTCCGTTCGCCACTTTCAACGGAATTCTGGTGACTTTCCGTGTTAAGTGGCGGAGACAAATATAATAAGAAAATCAAAGAAAAGCAAGCACTTTAATCCTAACCTTTCATTACCTCTAAACGTAACTGACCTACAGTTCATTGAACTCAATCATGTAGCATTGTAATAGCAAGGCACAGGTGCTTAACTCAGGCTGATCAAAACTGATTATAACGATTTTGATTACCGGGTGATGTAAATAATCGTTAAAATAGCTTTTCGTTTTATTCTTTCTATTCATCTGTTCGGAACATTGGGTGGAAATTGGGAAATGGAGTGTCTTAACACTATTTTCCTTTGCCCACCCTGCAGCGGGATACAGCGTGAAGCTTAAAAAACATTAATTTACGATTACATCTTTAGCTACTATATTTTTATATTTCATGTCAAACAAACGACTTACACCCGCATGGCGAGAACGGAGGCCCGTTCCCATTGAGACACTTCCGTTCTACATTTTCCGTCGAAACCTGCCACAACGGCCTCAACAAACATCTGATGACACACTGAATAATTGTTGTTTCATTATAATATAACTTTAAAACATCAAGTGTTGTATAAAAAAGCAATGAAATAGCCCCTTAACTTGTAGTTGTCTCGTAACTACAACGTTACTACTATAGAAACAACAACAACAACAACTAGCCTAATGTAGTTGTAAGGTGTCACGAACCTCACTACAGTCGTAAATTTTATCATACATCGATAATGTCGTATAAGGAATTTGTTGAAAGTCTTAGGTTCATTTCTGTCACTCTTGTTAGATTGAGTGCATTATTTTGTAGGAATGTTGTCATTGGTTTCAGACTGCTAATTCTTTTGTCTAACTTTTCTATATATTATACGAACATTTGAACGTATCGGGGCTAGAACCCGCTGAAATTCATTTTATTATCTTTTTTTTCTGGATAATGTTAAATCTCTCCGCTTTACATTTTCTGCCTATTAGTTAGAGACAACAGTGCGACACGGTTTCGCTGAAAAGTCAATGGTTGTGGTTTCGAACTTTACTCTTGGGAATGATGTTTGTAAAATATTTTTTTCCCGTTATCGTAAGAAAAAAAAGAAACAAGAAGTTGGGTTCTGCTAGTCAGGAAAAATGTATTTTAAAACAAAAAAAATACCCTAGGTTTTGTCGACAGCAAGAAAGACTTGAACTTATGACTATGGTTTTTAGTTAAATAAATAAAATAAAAATAAATCAGCTTTACGCTGTATCCCGCACACAGCGGGGAGGCAGAGGGAACTTAGTGTTAAGGAACTTCGTTCCCCACAACTCAACGCCGCGCTTTTCCTCGAGACCTCTGGTTTTTAGTTAAGCTCGTATGAAATAGAATTTGTGTACGACATGTTTACATCCTTCCTCCCATCATTATCTTGAACACATTATGCTACTTACTACTAGTACAATACTTATTTAGAAAACGTATAAAAATTTGAACGTAGCGGGACTTGAAACCGCACCTCCTGGTCGGTTTCCAGGTCGGTTTAAATTTTTATACGTTTTCTAAATAAGTATTTTTCTTTCCAAAGTGTGGAGGAGTAACATTTTAAAAATGTTTAAAAAAACTACTGGTACAAACTGTACATTTTTTAAATATATTTATCAAGGAACGCTGTGTGATATATTACATCATGTTAATAGTTTCTATGTATGCATTCAAAATAATCTCGGGAACTTAGAATGTGTCATACACGTCTCTTATTTGCGTTTGACTACGAGACCGAAACCAGAGGAAGAAACTAGTAAAAAATATTTTTGTACTAGCAAATGGAAGTTACAACTTAATATATGGGATAGTTCGCAATAGTGACTCATTTGAATGGTCAGTATTGTGGAATCAAAGCCTTTTGAAAACTTTGAAAGAACACAAATAAGTTGTCGCCCACACGTTATGTGGCAGCTGAGGTTATTTAGTTTATATATATTATTACAACAAATTGCAACAATCGTATAGTATGTAGATAATTGCACATGACAGTTCATTGTTGACGGTTGTGATGGTTCAAATCTTATTTGGAAAAATAAGAAAAATAAGAAAAATCCATATTCTGATTGTGTCTTCAGATTTCCAATCAAACCAAGTTTTTTTTTTAAAATATACTTTAAAATACAACAAAATAATTTAAACTCCATCAATTTTAGTACTCACATTATTAAATGGCTTTCCTCAAAAGGTAAAATCTTGTTGAGTTAAAAGGCATCTATCGTTTATTAGCTATAATTCTTTAACATCCTTACCGGAGCCGACGTAATTGCATTCGATACATCCCTAGACTGGACTCTTGAAGTCTTATAGTCTAAGAGCTTGGACGTAATTAAGACATTTCTCAATATTTTGCTTGTAATTTAACCTAAATTAATTTGAATCTATTTTAATAAGTATATTTTAAGCTTACTTATATTTTTAGGATGTTAGTACTTTATAAAACTACACGCAGCACTAAAAGGGCACTTGTTTTATGTATTACAAAAATTTGGATGTAATATACAAAAGAAATCTTTTTATGTAATAAATAGTTTCAATACTGTTTGATGCGTGAAGATTTCAATAATTAAAAGCTAATTAAAAAAAGTTTAAATATAAGTAGCTTTAATAGTACCAGCGGTCTCTCAGCCTATTCTAAATAGAATATCACATTGAAACTTCGGTAAGTTACTTAACTAATGAAGTATCAAATAATTTACTTAGATTTTATTGCACATATTTAACCTGTTATTTGTAACCACTTCAAATCATTATAAAAGGTATATAATTGCATGTGTTACGATCGTTTATTATATTAGATTAGCTTAAAACTTAGAAACGTCGTGACGTAACCGAACAACATCCGATTGTAAATACGACATTTGTAGGTTTAAATTCCACATGGGGAAAAATATTTATTTTATTTTCAAGCTATAGTAACAAGACAAAGCACGGCGTTGAGTTTCGCCGCTTAACACACTATGTCTCAAGCATTGGGCGGTGCTTGAGGAAAGAAGAGTGTTAACACTAGGTTCCCTTTGTCTAAGCTGCTATTTGCGGGATACAGCATGAAACTATGAAACAAAAAAATCTTATGTTTTTCTTAAATTAATCTTTATCCAGCTCTTACTTCTTATAACGACCACTACTCTAAGAGCACCTGCTGTTTAAATTAACATTTCGGTTACGTCAAAGTAAACATTATCATAGTTATAATATGTGTCTTCATAAACACTTTTGTTTATGTCTGTTTGTTTGACCTTACTTACGGCTATTTTGTACATATAATAGTCAATGTGATGGCAAAAAATAGTCAATCGTAGTGCGGGGGCAGAAACGTACGACTGCAAACGCTATATGCTGTTGATTTCAATTCCATTCGATCAAATTAAAAATTTAATATTTTCATTTCCTAGCTCTGGTGGCAAGCAAAACACGGTGTTGAGATCCGTTACTCAACACGGCGGAAAGTGGGGAATGGCAGTGTTTTAATGGGAACGAAGTGACTTAAAAGTAGGCTCCCTCTGCCTATTCTGCATTGTTTGGGATATTACGTGAAGCTAAAAAAAACAAAAAATATATTATATAAAAATGATATTAAATTATATAAAATCGTGAGCTTACTTCAAATATACTATTTACATTTAAACTAAAATACGTAAAGCTGTTAAAATAATCTAAAACGACAAAGCTGACCATCTACATATTTGTAAAGCTATCTTAGAAACTTCATACAAACAAAAAAATGGTTGATAATAAAAAAACATTACTTTATGCCGTAGTACATACACACGACTATACATATATTAAAGGCTATAAAAACTTATTGCGATTTATCCAATGGTAGTCCTTTAGCTTTTTAGTAGAAGTAAGATAGTAAATTCTCATCACTTACATTGTATGCGCGAAAGAGATAAAAGTACTATTGAAAAGAGTTGGACATATGTTTATGAGTTACGCCCACTGCGCGTGCGCATTGTGACAGTTTTTTCTGTTGTAAACCGTGGAATTGTGTGTTTGAATTTTTCTTTACATTTTTTTAATATTACGCTGTCTAATTTAACCTAACCTAGAGCTAAGAGTCTCACTTTCATTCTCTATCGACTTGAATTCGGGACAATACGTGACGAAACTCAACGACACATTTTGCCTTGTCAATGTAGAGAAAAACTATTTTTTCTGAGATGGAATCGAATTTACTATATTCTGATGGCCTACTGTACCACGAGGGCGTTAAAATTAAGTAAGATCATCTACCTCGAATCCATGAACGTAAAATAAAAATTTTCCGAACATTCCATTATTAATGAAATGTTTATTTAATTTTCGATAACTATTATTTCGATAATTATTTATTCATAATAAACGATGAATCTACTTCCAAGTGTTGTATTAAAAGTAAGTGGACTGAAATGGTGGTAACTGAACTTTGAGGAAATTTATGCTACGTTGCCTTTGTTTGTGTTTTTCCCGTACAGCTGAGTACGCAACAGGAACGTAGTGTTAAGACACTCTGTCTCCATTTCTGCTTATTTTTCAAGACTGACAAGAGTTAGTTGAGAAGCGGAACCAAACGATGCAATTTGCTGCCATACACAGACAACTACAGACAATTCTGCATGTAGAAGGCTGTAGACGGGGAAAAAACTGATATCAGGTTTTATAATTCACGCAAACAGAGTGGTAGGCTACAAATAGTGTTTTATAATTATAAATAGTTGTATATTTAACAAGTAATTAATGATAACGGCGACAAGATTCAACAAGCTCGTGTCGAGCTGGAAACAATACAGCTGATACCATCTTAAAATGGTCTTATTTTACTAAAAATATAGGTATAGCAAGTAGGTAAAGCTTTTATGTAAAAAGATTCAATATGCTTCACTTTTTATTGAATTTAACAGGATTTATAGCTAGGATTTGCAAAGGGAATATAGCGTTAAAACATTAAATGTCCCACGTACCGCCCAATTTTTGAGAGGGTGTTGAGTGATGGAACTCAACGCCGCGCTTTATGTCCCAAAGTGCAGATATAGAAATAAATGAATATAATCACTACCCCAAGTGGGATACGAGCCTTAAACTACCGTAACTACCAAAACACCCTCAAAGGAAACAAAAAACAAAAGCAAAATTTAAAGAAATGTATACTTTTAAAGAAGATTGATGTAAAATTATAGTCGCAGCGCCAAGTGCCGGTAAATCACGGTAATCTGTAAACGAGTTAGCTATAATTAACGATAAGATGCGATACAATGCGGCATGTCTGTATGTTGGTACGTAATGGACGACGTGCGAGTATACCCACTGTGTGAGCTCGGGGCACAGTAGGTAAATTTTTACTTGAAATTAATATATTTGGGATTTTTTAAACGTAATTTTTGTTTGGAAGTTAGTTGTGCCGCAGGGTACACGCGTACGACTGTACACGCGGAAGGTTCCCAGGTTCCATTCCCACTCGTACATGTACTCGTTCAATGTTTTCATTTTCTCCCTCTGGTAACGAGACAAAGCGAGGCGGTTTTGCCATAACAAAATTCGTCAGAAGATGAATCGATTTTGATTGACTTATTTGTTTTAAAGTTTACTTAATCAAGTGTGTAACTCATATTTTAAGAAAATGTATTGAGTTGATGGAAGAATATCAGTACTTTTCTGGTAGTTGCTGGTTTATTTTTTTTTCGGAAAAAGAAACTAAAACTAGCTTCACGCTTTACCTCCCTAGCGGGGTAGTCAGAGAGAACGGAGCGCCAAGCGCTACGGTCTCTACATACCTCTTTCGCCTCGTCCACTGTCATCACCTCTTAATACTTGCCCTCCGGGGGGTCCTCATGCTTTTTACTTTTATACCATACTTTTTCGGGAGTTTCAAATATCAATTATTATAATAAAACAACCAGTGTGCCCCAACCTTTTGAAGATAATAGCGGTTTATCGATGCGTACGCGCAAAAGTTCCAACAGCTCACCGGCTATAAATCGACTATAGTATAGTATTATACTATAGTAGGTATAGTATAGGATATGCTATAGTTGGTATAATCAGTCTATTTCATTACTCGCACTTATTAGTGGGAGTAATGCTATCGCCTCTGATAGGGGGTAGATTGCAAGAGTAGTATACGAGTAGACTGGAAGCTTCGATAGCTTTTTTGTACTAGCTTTTTGCGTTTCTTTAATGCACTACTTGATGCCAGTAGATTCGATAATGTAGATTTTATGACGTAAAACGTAAAATTCCGTTTCTTTTCCGTAACGTGAGAAATTTGGGAAATCCCCTTTTAATGTTCCCCTATACTCCCTGAGGAACTTATATAAGAGTTTTCAGCTTATTACGCTGCGTAGTTTCAGTTGTGCATTGTCATATAATGTTGTAGATAAAAAGGGAAATTGTATCAACGTATAAATAAATAGAAAATAGTTTTAAGATTCTACGTTTCATCCTTTTCCTCTTAATTTCGTGACACTTTTAATCTTAACAAACATGTAAAACAATAACTACAAAAACAAAAATATCCCAAGCTGAAATTGAACCTACAACCATCGCACACATCAAACAGTGCATCTAGGACAAGTTACTTAAGTTACTTCCTTATTTACATTACCACGGATAGATCTTGAAATAGAACCAAAAGCAACACCGCGAATAAGAACCTGTATACCACATCCACCGGGGCTGTCCAAGCGATTTATTACGCCGGTACACGTCATGTCGCTTCACCGAGCCCTACACAGTTAGTTGTTCTTAAACTGTAGAGCGGATTTAGTTTACAATTAATGATATTTATTATATTAACTAATCGGTAACTTTATATGAAAGTTGGATTTTTTATGTATTTTTTATTAACCGACATAACGAAATAAGCAATAAAAAATCTGATTTTCACCAAAATGATCAATGAGTAATGACTCTCTCTCAAACTATCTGTATTATAGAAAATCACCCGGACAAAAAAGATATGTAAAACAAATATATTAATATGTTTAAGCCAGTAGTTTCAGAGATAGCCTCCTTTTTACTGTTTTTTGGCATTTCTATTCTATTTTATGCTAACAATTTTATTGATTATACCAATATTGTTAACTGTATGACGAATAAACTTTTTTATTTTATTATTCATAAAGATTAACCAAACATAAACGTCCCCCCAACTAAGAATAGAAGCCACAACAGCTTCCCAACCAACAAATATATATATATTTACTATTATTATGCAAAAATATCGTCGAAAAGGACGCAACAGGTCACTCCACAGGTGCCTCCTACCATTAGGTTCAAGTAATCAGAACGTAAGACGCTGCCAAGATTGATCTGTTCCAGATGAAGTGAGATCACGGATCATTTGTCTGCCTTAAAAAGGGTGCGCAAATGATCGTGGGACAGTCATTAATCTTATTAAACACTAGGAGTGTCTTAGTTGTTTTTTTTAGTGTCTAGTTGTTTAGAAGGTGAAGAGAGTGTAGTGTTGAGACACTCCGTTACGCTTTCTATATGTGTTAGAGATGGTGCGTGTCGAGTGATCAATTTTATGTTTTCAGCAAGTTGAAAACAATAAAGTGAGTCATCATTTTATTTTCTAATTTAGATTTAAATTATTTTTTACTAAAACAACCTACCTATTACCTACTGTAAAATCTATAGTATCATGTTTCACAGATATTTAGAAATGATTAAACATTCCAATTTTCAGGCCAATCGTAGCGCAGGCTGTGTGTTCGATTCCCACTCGAGGAGATGAAATATTTAACATTTTCATTTCCTCGCTCTATTAATGAGGCAAACTTTTAGCTTCTGCTACTCACATGCAAAGCCTCCAGAATTCGTCTGAAAGATAAGGATGTGTCTTAATGGAAACGGAATGTCTCAATGTCTGGACTAGGTTCCCAGGTTCTCCCAGCCCATCCTGCTGCGTGCGGGATATAATGTGAAGCTAAAAAATCTTCATAAAACTCTCATTATTGGTCACGTACATAGCATAGTTGACAAGGAAGTTTAGTGTTAAGACATCCCGTTGCCCACCTTCCGCTATAACAAACATTGCATATCTAGTAGCGGAACTCAACGCCGCGAATTATCTACCAGATTAATATCTAAAAAATTAGAAGTAAATCAAATATCGAACCCAAGACAACATTAAGTCATCAGTGTATAGATATAGTAAATACCGATATTCTGAACTATCACGACTAACTAAGTCATACTCGTCGTTTGACGCGTGACATACCTTGATCTATGCACTAACAAGGGTCTGTGGGAACTATAGAATAAATTAGAGCCTACGTTTATTGCTATGTCTAGCAGTTTATATGGAGAGTGTAGTATTTTCTCTCTCTGTTCTTTATTTTCTTAAGCAACCACCTTTTAAAAATAATTATGGAAAATTCGTACCAAATAAACGATAATTCGTAATCGATACATATAATTTTTTTAGCCCGCAGTTATTATTGCAGTTAGTGAGTGGCGAAACTAAACGCCGCATTTTTTACTAACACGAAGAAATAAAAATAATTTATTCTCCGAAGTGAAAATCGAACCCACAACGATGGCGTTTATAGTGAAACACTGTAGGTATATGGCAAGTTTACATTTTTATTAACCTGAACTAAAAATAAAGGTAATTTTGTAAGGGAATGCTCAGCAAAGCCGTCTTTTTACCACATTAACGTCTAAAACAAGAGAACTAGTAAAATACATTACTATCAAGTACACAGGTTTAGCACCTGTCGGGCATCGAAGTTGCGACCGGTCACGATCCTACATTGGGTACTTGCAGTGACTAATGGCACAACTGACATTCTCTTATGTACGATAAATAAACTGTTGCGTTGTGGACTTCTTAAGTTAGAATGAGACAAAATAAAGCTTTCGACTTTAGAATAATTTTATATAGGTGAATTTAAAATTAAATATTTAACAAGAATATATTGAAATAAAAAAAGTTATCAGACGCCCCCGTTCTCTGTTTACCGACCTAATGCAAGACCTTGAGTGTTGATTGGCAAAACTCAATATCGTCAGAGCGAAGAAATAATAAATGTCCTCGAGTAGACATCGAACCCACAACCACAATAAAAGATCGTATACATCAATTTAAAAATTAAAAAAATAAACTTTATTAATTACATAGTTAATTGCCAATAATACGCGTCGACAGACTATAGTAGTTTAACCAAACGTCTTATTTCACACTCGCAGGGTAAACACTATTGAAGGCGCCCGACGGCTCTCGCCTCTGTTATTGATAGAATTTATCAACGATCGGGCCATAGCTGGTGGTTGAGTTATGAGCGGATAGCGTGGTTGATGTTTTGTTTGGTTATGTATAAGGATGTGAGTTTTTGTTTATTTTAGAAACGATATCGCTTATACGAATATTATATAAATAATGAGTTTGTTTGTTTGAACGCGCTGATCTCAGGAACTTTATCGTATTAAGGCACATAGACACATTTACGTAAATAAGTGGATGGAGTGGAGCGATTTTGATTCCTACTCGGAGGAATGAATTATTTTCAATACCTCGCTCTGGTAACGAGACAAAGCGCTGCATTGAGTCCGGCCACTCAACGGGCAATGTTTCCAAAATTGAGTAGAACACGGGCCATAGAATGTCTCAGTATGGTGGACACCTTATACGGTAGGGTGTCTCACCCGTTACATGCGAGATAGTTGTATTTTAATTTCTAACTACATTTTCTTTAGCTTAATGTTGATCAGCTTATATTTATTCTACTCTCTACTATTGATGTTGTTCATAAGTAGAGCAAGCAGGACTAATAAATAAATTAATTTTTTTAACCACTTTAAAGTAATTATAAAGCATTCTGAAAAAAAAAAAACATTGTTAGACACTTAATATTATAATCAAAACCTCCACTCCCTTAACACTCACACCACACTCCCATGGTAGAGCACTGAAGCCGCGCGTCACGCCGTGTTAACTCATACCGCCTGTAAACTACCTCTACCTGCGCGACTTGCGGCCGCGCCCCACTCTCGTCGAGACGCTACCGTAACTAGTGTTGACTTCGAAATCTAACCAATATATTAAGATGCCTTTAGGTTAGGTGAACTTGGTTATAACTTAAGGTGCAGTGGTTGTGGAATTGATCTTGTGGTGGTTGGTGATTCGTAAATTGAGTGTTGTGTAGGTTTTGCTTCGTGATCAATGATTTTGTGTGTAATTTAAATTTTTTATTATTATTTGTAGTTATATATATTCGTCATCGTTGAGGCCAATCGTATCGAAGGGGCGCAAACGTACGACTACGGGACGGAACGGTACGGAAACGTACGATTTCCACTCTGGTAACGAGGCAAAGCGCGGCCTCTAGTTCCGCCCTTCAACAAAAAATGCCTCCAGCACTCGGCGGAAAGTTAGGTACGAGAACGAAGTGTCTAACTCTAGGTTCCCAGGATCCTTCTGCCTGCCCTGATATGTGCTGGATAGCGTGAAGCTGAAAAAAATACAGACTTTCCTCTGCATACCCTGCTATAATATGTTGAATGTCATTCAAAAAAATATTGTAACACGAGGTAGGTGAAAGTGCATATATTAATATGACGCTTTTAGAAAAATCTTGTTAAAAACGAAATTAACGTAAAATAGCAAGAATTCCTAAAACATAAACTAAAGCTATTATACATAATTATAACATTTATACAAAACATACAAAAATAACGAGCCTGAGGTATTCACGCTAAGCGACGACAGGGATCAACCGGATGGGCATTCTTTCCTTAAATTATATAAAAAAAACCAAAACTTAATTAAGAAGAATCTGTAACAAAACATATAAACATGTCGACAATCGCCCACGCGCTACAATTTAAGTATCTTTTAAAATTCACGATCAATTTTGGAGTAGCGACGTTAAAATAACGCTTAGATGACAATACATACATTTTATTAATATTTACGCCCTATTCTAAACATAGTGTCAAGATATTCCGGTTTCCGCCTGAGTTCTAAACATTATATATTCCGTGGCAGAATATAGCGCCACAGAATATACATTGCTTTTTCTTGCCAGAATAGAAAAATAAAAATAAATTGTTGTCCCGAGTTTGATCAGTTATATGTCTACTGAGCCACAATGGGCTCTATAAACTGAGTGATTCATCACTACACTCTTTCATTTATAGCACAAAATGCAGATGAAGCTGGGCGACGATTATAAATATAATTTAATTTTTGATCTTGCATATAGATGAATATTATAATTTACTATCAACCAGACACGTTTACATAATATCACTATAGCTTCTATGTAAAACTATAAAATATAAAATTAATCACCACCCGTACGTTTATTAATATTAATATAACAACAGAATTTCCATTGATAAAACAATATTTGGCCATTTTTTTTCATTAATTCATTAACATAATGTATTAAATCAGTTTAAATTATAAAGACGTATCTGTTTTGATAAAATAAATTTATACATTTCTAGACACATGTATAATATACGATTGACAAAAATTTTGGCCACTTCAATCCTGTATGCAAATTTAACAATTTAAGTAGCTGTTTTTAATATTATTTTGTAATTAATGAAGAACAACGAACTGTAACACGAACATAGCTATGTTTAGCGTCTATCACTGTCAAATGGTCTCTAGTTTTTTTTCAGCTCTACACTGTATCCTGCATATGGCAGGGTAAGGAGAAACAACCTAATATTAAGACATTTCGTTCCCTACTCCTCTACTACTATAATATTAAGATATTTCTTAATCATGAAATAAATAGAATAACATACAAATATATATAAATATACTTATACATATGTAAATTATACACGCATTATACAAAATTCTCACGTATAACCAAATAAATTACTTCAATAATACTGAACGACACATATTAATATGAAAACTGAATTAGAATTGGTTGACAGGGTGTTGTGGTGAATGAAGTGAGGAGAGGTGGTTGGTATTTGAAAATGTCAGATTTAGCGTCACGCTTTTTTTCCATATAGTGACATGACACTCCGTTCTCGACTTTCTACCCAAATCTGAAATATTCCATGAATAGTACGGGAAAAAATCGCTGCGTTTAAATAATTATAATATAATGATTCTCCCAAATGGAGTTGTCGGTTCGATTCCCACTCGAGGAAATGATTTATTTTTATTTCTTTGCTTAGGCCCCCTATATTGGCATATCGGAGTGAAACTTAAAAAAAAATGAAGACAATATACCTAAAATTTATTAAACTCAAATATAACACACAACTAAAATCGTTTCAAATAATCGTTTGTTTCGATATATCGCTCACATCTGACGTGAAATACAATTCTAAGATGAATATAGAAACAATGAGAATAAATAAAGATCAACAATATATTATATATATTAATGCCGTGTCTATTTCATAGAGTGCTGAAAGTTCAATGGGTTAGGTTGATATAATTTATATATGAATGGATGACTTCAATTAGATATAGATTCATATTTTAGGTAATATAATTATATACGTTGAATACACTTAAGAAAATTAGAATATTATATTTTTTTTTCGAGCTATATCACTCTGTTTACGTTTTGATTGGCGGAGCACAACGCTGCGTTTTACCGGAGCGGGGAAACGAACATAATTCATTACCAACCCGACCCGATCAAAGGACCATAATTATAATAACAACTTAGTGTTCTATAATTCTATTCTCCTCTCTCCGTCTATTTTAGACGTATTTAATGTTAAATAGCGAAACTTAACGCCACGCTTTGTTATGGAAATGAAAGTTTTGAATTTGACCTCCTATATGCCAAATTATAACTTTATCAGATCAGTAGTTTCGTTTGTGCGTCGTATATCAGTCTTTTGGTGACAGAATATATTCATATATTAATATGTATATATATTTCCATATACTAAATTACAAACATCTGGAATAACTGTAATTAATTAATTATTAGGTCAAACATTAAACGATCGCTGCTTTATAATATTTCGATTAACACTGTATTATGTCTATAAGGAGTCATTTTAAATACTTTACGATAATAGAATTTGATAATATGAAAATTAGATTTTTCCATATATAATTTATATAGACATTGATAAGATTTAGATTTGTGTTTGACGTTTAAATTTGATGCAATTTTATTAAGATTTTTTTTATTATTACTAGCGGCGCCGTCGCGGCTTCGCCCGCACACCACTATAATATTTTTATTATGCTGCATTTCCTAACAGATTGATACATTCAGTCATGAACAACTTGTTTTCATACTTCTGAGTACGTAGCTGCTTGAGAGGATGTCATCGGTGATTATCGTAAGTATAGACATTTATAATATAATTTAAAACCATTTAAAAAAAAATAAATTCAAATATTTTTTTTTCATTAATTTTTTTTCTATCAATAAAACTAAAACGTTATACATTATATATGTTAATATGTACATTCTCTCTATAGATAAAGAATATGAAATTTTAAGATATGGCTCTATTATCATCCAATTTGACACTTTACATTAAACTGATAAGGGAATCCCAATAATTAAAAAAAAGCTGACCGCATAAATATATTATATGGATATTTCTTATTGTACATTTTTTTAATATAAGTAGGATTTTTTATCTTCACCCTGTATCCCGCACATACCAGACTAGGCAGAGGGAACCTAGTGTTAAGACACTCCGTTCCCCACTTTCTGCCGAATTCTGGAGGCATTGCGTGTTGAGTGGCAGAACTCAACGCCGCGCTTAACCTTGACACCAGAGCGAAGAAATGGAAATATAAATTTAAGTAAATATTTCATCTTCTCGAGTGGGGATCGAACCCACAACCAGTCGGTTTTGCAGTCACACCTCGTGCCGCTGCGCCACGACTGGCCTCACACCCTATAATAGAATGACAAACAAATATAAAGACAACATACAACAACATATATAATATAAAGACAACTATAATGACTTCTAATATGATTTTTTGTTACTTTAATCTGTAATATTCTATTATGATTTTTTTACGACATTATCGTAACTTCTGTAAGAATTTTTGATTGTTTCGAACTAAAAAAATATGACCAATGTCGATATTTGATATTCATAAAATATACATAAAGCTAATTATTTATTATATATATATATTTTTGTAACATTACGTTCTTTTTACCTATGATATGTTTTTAAAGCTCTGTTAAATGTGCTGACGTCACTTAATAATTTAATGTACTGCTTCAGAAACAGCCTTAAATGTAAAATTATTGATTTGGTTAAGGATTCATAATATTCTTTGTAAAATAACTGTAATGTTTGCATATTAACTCCTGTTTGCATATTATTAGATAAATGAATAATTGGTAAATATGTAGTTATTACAGAGTACACGTAGAAAGGATGTTTTTAGGCATTTTTATATAGATTTATTTCAAACGAACGAACGAACCAAAAAATCTATGTATTTACTTGATATTTCTTTGAAGATCAAATCGTTCTTTATCTCTGTGTTGAATTAATTACGATTTAAACTTCACTGTTATGATTTATGAAGGTAATCTCTACTAACAATTCAATTTTGTTTACTTAAAATAAATAAATCAGCTTCACGCTGTATCCCGCACATAGCAGGGTAGGCAGAGGGAACCTAGTGTTAAGACACTCCGTTCCCCACTTTCTGCCGAATTCTGGAGGCATTGCTTGTTGAGTGGCAGAACTCAACGCCGCGCTTAACCTCGACACCAGAGCGAAGAAATGGAAATATAATTTTAAGTTAATATTTCATCTCCTCGAGTGGGGATCGAACCCACAACCAGTCGGTTTTACAGTCAAACTTCTTGCCGCTGCGCCACGACTGGCCTTGTTTACTTTATTGTATAAAATATTTTATCAACAGTCATATAATCAAGACGTTTCGAATGTCATTCTTTAGCCAGGAATCTTACCAGCGCTATTACTATATAACATTCGCAGGCAAATGACGATAACTTTTTTTTAATGAACCGATTTTGATGAACCAAACTTTAGTACCTAAGTTGAGTTAAAATAAAGCACTTGGTGAAACTTTTAAGTTAATCGGTTCAGTACTTTCAGAGAAAAATGTGGACAAAAATATATCGACAGACAGACAGACAGACAGACAGACAAGAAATTCAAAAAAAATCTTTTTGCTTTCTATTATTCTTTTTAAGTGTCCCTCTATCCATTTCAGTCAAAATTACTAAATGTACAGACAAAATATTTTTACTGTCTTATTATATATAGAGAAAAAGAGAAAATATTATATAATAATAGTGCTTCAAAAATATATATTTTTATCAACAATCATATAACCCAGACGTTTCGAACGTCATTCTTTAGCCAGGGTCATACCAGCGCGATTTCTATATAACATTCGCTGGCAAGCTAATGCCTAGAGTTCATTCAAATGACGATAACTTTTTTTTTAATGAACCGATTTTGATGAACCAAACTTTAGAACCTAAATTGAGTTAAAACAAAGCAATTGGTGAAATTTTCAAGTAAATCGGTTCAGTAGTTTCAGAGAAAAATGCGGACAACAATATGTCGACAGACAGACAGACAGACAGACAGACAAGAAATTCAAAAAAAATCTTTTTGCTTTCTATTAGTCTTTTTAAGTGTCCCTCTATCCATTTCAGTCAAAATTACTAAATGTACAGAAAAAATATTTTTACTGTCTTATTATATATAGAGATAATAAAGCTGAAGAATAGGTTTGGTTAAAAGCGCTGATCTCAGAAACTACAAGATCAAATTAAAAAAATATGTTTCGTGTTGGATAGTCCATTTATTGAGGAAGGCTAATTATAGGCGATGTAGCTCGCTACATCTGGCACCTGGCTTGGAGTCACCTGGCAGCACGGATGATATGTCAAACATTTTTTTTTTCATTTTGACTACAGGAGCGAAGCCACATGTGAAAACTAGTATTGTATAAAGATTATTTTTAAAGAGCATGTGAAGCTGTATTTTTTTAATTAAAATATATGAAACAAAAAAATGATTAGAAACAAAAGATAGGTATGGACCAGTTTTCCAAAATGTCTAAATATAATAAGGAACTAAAAACCTGTCATTTTCCTTTAAATATTTCATTGCAAAATTTAAGCTTACACTCATCACTTCACTTCAATCACTCAATTAACCTGAAGAACTATTGATAAAATAAAATATAATAATCTTTAGTAATAAGACATCAAAATGATCGCCAATAAAATATAAACGAAATTGCTCAACCGCAGCCGCAACACTGTTTCTATATATTTCCACTATAAATACAATATTTAATCAACACGACCCATTTTCTAAAATTGTTTCAACGGACAGTGTCTGTCCGTCTGTCACTGTTAGCTACGGAATGTAGCGAAGTGATGTTTTGTAAAGAGATATGATTAACAACTACTTACTATTTATTGTTGTAGTGGTAATTTAGGTGAAAATGTACATGTGATCGTTGTGGGTTCGATTCTATGTCGAGGTAATGATTATATTTAAATTCTATCTTTTTCTCTATTTTCTTTTCCTTGATCTGAGAAGACAAGCCCTGGCGTTAATTTAATACCCAATATCTCTTAATAAATCTACACTAATATTATAAAGTGTGAGCGTACTCTACCTTTTGTTGTACGTAATAATTTAAAGAACTACTTTTAGTTGACTACATTTAGTATTGGGTTAGTCGTTTCAATAAAAGTGGGGAACGGAATGTCTAGACACTAGGTTCTCTCTAAGTACCCTGCTGTATGCGGTATACAGCGTGAAGCACTGTACGAGAGACGGGACTGTGCGATGTCACATGTGTCATACACAACTCTAAGTTGTTTCAATTTGACCACGCGAGCGAAGCCGAGCCGAAAACATAGTTTACAAATATAATATAAGTTATAGTTATTACTAAATTTTCATTAAATCGGTGTAAAGTAATAAATAATTTTGAACGTCAGTTTGTTGTTACTATTGCTCTTAAATCGTAAACTGCCATAATTCAGATCTAGATTTTCAACGCATCTAGTGTTTATTCGAACACCAGATGTTCCTATGATGTAAGCTTACGTTGGTGATGTATGGAGAATTATTACTTTTTTACATGTATATACGTCTTTTTAACGGAGAAAACAGAGAAAATCTTGTGTTAGGATATTCTATTCTCCAATTACAGCCCATTTTTTGGATATTGTATTTTAGTGGCGGAACGCAACTTCGACTATCTATGTTTTTGTCTAAAATACGGCATAAGCTTTAAAAGCACATTTCATTGAGAAATAATCACCACACGTTTTCGTTTTTACAGGCAACCAATTGTACAGGACGGGAAAGTTGCAAAAATTATTGTTTTTTTTTTCATTTAGCTTCATCCGACACTACGATCCCCACTTTCTGCAAAATTTTGGAGATATTGCTTGTTGAGTGCCGGAACTCTACGCCGTGCTCTGTCGTGTTATCAATAAAAAACAATTTAAAATAAATAACTTTCCCACTTCAATAAATAAATAAACAATAAATAAACTGAACCTCTAATACAAAAAATCGAATTCCTTTACTAAAAAGACTGTCAACACACACACCGCCCCGACCACACACCACTGTGGGACTATTTCGATACTATTTACGCTTCTTTTATTGACATTTTACGATCTATCCGCATCTCAAACATATAATAAATGAATTAATGGCTATTGTCTATCGATTTTAATTGCCATTAAAATGATATAATGTGGGATTTATGTTTAACGACACTTTCAGGATTTGCTAGCGCGGCGTTGAGTTCCGCAAATTGACATGCATTGAGGAACAGGAACTCAATTTATTTATATTAATTTGACTCTGCCTGCTCTGCTGTGCGGGAAAAAGCGTGCTGCGTTTGTTTTTTTTATAAATATTCCCCAAAATGAGATTTATTTTTTAGGTTCATATAGTGCAGCGTTGGGTTCTGCCACAAATTAAGTACAAATTAAAAAAAGGAAGAACCCTACATTACCCCTGGCTACCTCACTAGAGATAAAGCGTCAAATTACTTGAAGAACAAAAAGGAGTAACTAAAAATTAAAAACCTCAAAACTTTATTTTTTACTATTTTCAAATTATTTTCCTAATTCAATTCCAAAGCTATAAACAAACAGACAAACAAACAAAATTTTAATTACCTCACAAAGACAATCAAAATAGACAACATCACCCACGCCCTAATGAAAGGCCTTCCAAGTTAACTACATATAAAATCAGTTATAAAAACCCTAGTAGAGTCGTAAAACCGGAGTCTACCGTTTAAAGGACGGGAGCTGCCAAAGTATATAAATCAAGAATCGAACTCTTATAGTTCGATCGTAAACTAAATTATGTTTGTAAACACATTTACAGGATGGCGACAGGTAGGTAGGTTCTTTTATTTTAGTTTTTAGTAATGGTTTTAGTAGACAACTGGAGTATACAAGAACGGGCAATAAAATTTTAGCAATATTATTGAGGCCGTCGTGGCGCGGGTCACAAGCATGTAAACGCGATGACTGTGGATTTTCATTTCATCCCTCTGGTAAAGAGGTAAAGCGGCGCGGCGTTCAATTCCGCTACACATCGTTTAATCTCCATTAGAGGAATCAATAAATTATTATTTGTTGATGGAAATATTTACTTAAATTTATATTTTAATTTCTTCGCTCTGGTGTCGAGGCAAAGCGCAGCATTGAGTTCTGCCACTCAACGCGCAATGCCTCCAGAATCCAGCAGTAAGTGAGGAACGGAGTATCTTAACACTAGGTTCCCTCTGCCTGCTGTGTGCGGGATACAGCGTGAAGCTGAATAAATTATTATTTTTTATTTTCCGTCTATAATTGATTAAAGGCGTAGCTAATTTCCGCCACTTAACACGCAATGTCTCGTAATCGGAAAGAAAGTGACAAAAGGAGTGTCTTGACACTTGGTCTTCCAGCTTACTTTTCTATATCCGGGACAAAGCTAACAAAAAACTAAACATACCTACCTACAACACAGTACCTACCTTTACCTACCTACTTATTAATCAACTTCCTTAATAAATCACAAAAATATACTTCCGCTCTAAAACAATACAATCATATTTAACCCATAATGAACGTAAACTAAAAGTATAAGGAACCAATAAAGCTAAGACGGTAGCGGAGTGAGGTAGTAAAGTATTTGTAACAAAGGCCTCGCGGACCTCTCGGTAGTTGGCGGTCGGGCGATTGTTAAAACAGGTGTACAATTGTTTAGTTGTGGGGCTTGTAATGTATGCTTTTTGGGTAACATGTTAGTGTTGGAACACTCTGTTCTCCGCTTTTCGAAATATTAAGTGTTAATGACGAAACTCAACGTCGCGTTTTTACTAAAGCAGGAAAATGAGAAATATTTAAATATTATCGTTTTGATTGAACTAATAGTATATCTAACTTTTAAAAAAAATTAGAAAACTGAAACGTTTCTTTTACTGCTTCTGATACTAATTATTTTTTTTATTGACAGTCCATTCATTGAGAAAAGCTATATAAACTATATTTTAATATATATTTTTCGATGTTACTCGTTGTACCTGCGGTCACAGGTGCCTTAGAGCACTAAGAATGTGAAATGCACAAAAGTAAATGCACAAGTTTTAAGCAAATTAAATACACTATTAACAAAAACTTGATTAGAATCATAAAGACTTTTAGTAATATCTCTAAACGAGACTTTCACAAATGACAATCACTATTATATTAAAAATTGTAACTACAGTTATTTCAAAGAGCTTTTAAACACAAAGTATCAGTTTTCATCTAATTTCTATTCTTTCCCACCAGCTGTGTTAAAAATCAGCGTGACATCATCACAAAAGGTTCAGCATAATTGCGCAAGACCAAATTTATGACTCGGGTTCGAAGAGACGTCCTTTCTCCGCCCTTTGTCACTGAGCTATTGGGGGTAAAAACAAGCTTTAATTTTTATATGCGTGAAGTTATTTTTTTATTCTGGAAGTAATAAATATGTCAAATTACGTCTGCGGTGGTCGAATTTGAATAGTTTTGTTGGAGTCTTGTTAAATGTTGCTTTTTAGACATTGAGTGTGGTTTGAATCTCGTTTTATTATAACTATTTTTAGGCGCAGGGGTAAAAAGTGCGTGTAAGCACACGACAGATTGTGGGTTCCATTCCGTCTCAGTGAAATGAAATATAAAATATTCAGTCATTATAGTCAGGTGGCGTCCTCCAGAATTGTTTCAATTGGAAGTATTTTAACACTGGGTTCCCTGGTTTCCTCTATTATTCAACGATGTTTTACACGGATTTGGTGATTGCTATTCAGCGGTGTTTAAATGTTTAAAAACTAAAGTTTAGATTTAGAAGAAATTTAAAATAATTTATAATTTCTTAGCGTGACATTTAAATAAAAAAAACATTCTGACACTCGTGACATTTAAATTTAAAAAAGTTAAGTTATCAGTGACCCAAAAGTAATTACTTTTAAGCTAAACTTTAATATATAACTATGTAATACTCCAACTCTCTGAATATAAACGTGACGATTGTGGATTCAAATTCCATTCGGGAGGGTAAATTAGTATCAGTTTTCTTGCTTTGACAAATCAAAACAAAAGACAAAATTAAGTGATTAGTGCCGTCTCTCAATTCGCAGCATTTCACAAACTGGGCGGTGCGTGGGGAACGAAATGTCTTAACACTAGAACCTATTCTATTTACCTATCCCTCTATGCGTCTCTCCTTAAAATCACTCAAGAACACTCTCCGACCCTCAAAATTCACACCCAATAGGGGCTACGACTGACAAAAAAAGCGTATAATAGCAAAAATAAATATTATTTATCGTTTCACGCTGCCTTAGTCCCGTACAAAGCGACCTATGAGTTATTATGCCGTATTACAATTTTGTGTTTCGTACACGACTGTTTTTTTTTTGTATAGTCATAACTTAATATTTATTGCCATTTTTAGTTGAATATCCAAAATCGTCACGGTGTTGGGCTCAATTTGAATGTGATTGTTGCGTGTCGAATACGGCGTTAGGTTACGTTATAGTTTATATGTAATGTGTTTATATTTTAAAGCTCTTTTAAGTTCCATACCGGTATTTTAATGGTAATTTGAAGAAAGTGGGGCCGTTGTGACGGTTGTGAGTTTGATTCTCACTTTGGAATGAGTTGATTTCGTTTATACAAGTATTTCAATCGTAATAAATACTTAGTTATAAAATAAATAGATAGGCAAAATGCAGCTTTGAACACGTAATTTTTTTACTTTTCATTTATTAATGAGTCTGAAAGTAGTACGTAGCAGGGCGTGGTAACATCGACGGACTATGAGGAGCTAAAGTGTTTTAATGGGGACGGAGTGTCAAAACACTAGGTTCCCAAGTTTCCTCTATCTGCTCTGTACAAAATACAGCTAGGAGCTACAACATTTATTTATTTAAAATAATAAATAATTAATTACTTTTCCATATCTAGAAATACATAAAAATCATGTTTAAGCTACTCCAAAGTGGTGACATTTTAAATTTAATTATTTTTAATTGGGTAGTGTGTAGGGAACTGAGCGTCTAAACACTATATTCCCAGGTTCCCTCTGCCTACCTTCTTATATGCGAAATACAACGTGAAGCTATAAATTTTATTTATTTTGAAATACGCTTATGGAATTTACCGTTACAATATACTTAAGTATTCTATTAACAATATTTACTTTCTTATCACTGATAAGATTTTTTTTTAATTTATTACCTGCATTTGCATGCTAAAATGTATAAAGTGGAGTTAACGCCACATATATTATATTAAAAAAGTAAAGATTTTTTTAAAGAAATGCTTGCTATAAATCTGTAATAAAGAATTATTTCAATGGAAACCAATTTTTTTATAGATAATTTTGCACAGATTAATAAATTTCTAATAATAACATTATACCTACTTATAGTGCAAAATTAATATTTTTTTCTATAATAATTATCATTAAAAATAGCGTTTAATACAGCAATATTTTACTGTTATAGTCATCGTAAATTATAATATCTTTTTTATCTTAATTTTATAATATAATAGTTTATAATTTCACCACTTTTACACCATGATTTACTGAGATCTATATTTCAAGTAATTCATGTTGTAAGTATTTTTTTTACTCCTTCATGCACATATTAACCGCATTCCGCTAGTTGCATATACATATTAAAAACATAAATAGCTTCCCGAATCCACTTCGAACGTACAAAAATCCACATTTTAACCGATTTTAAAAATGAGGAAGTTATCAATTTGACTGTATGTTCTTTTGTCAGTCAATCACATCGCAATTTAGCTGAAACTTTAAAAAACCTTCTTTAAAACTGCATAAGCTCTTAAAAATTATATATTTAACCGACTTAGTAGATAGGTAACACGTTATATAGTGTATAATAAGCATACCGTTTTCGTTACTGTTGAGCCAGCGGTAGGATGGTCGCGGCTGTTGCTTAGAGCGCATCTTAGCGCGTCCGCGCCCCGTCCGCACTCATCTGAAATTAAAACATAATTTTAATAAATAATTACAGACCATCGTGGCGCAATGGTGCGACTATAAAGACAGTGGTTGTTGCTTCGATTCTCACTCGTAGGAATGAAATATTATATTTTAATTTCCTCGCTCTGGCAGCGAGGCAAAGTGCGGCGTTGTGTTTCGCCACTCATCACTCAATGCCTCAAAAATCTACCGGAAAGTGGAGAACGGAAGTGTATTAGTAGGAACCGAGTGTATTAACGCCAGGTTCCCTCTGTCTTCCCTGCTATGCCGGATACGGCGTAAAAAATAATTATGATTTAATATAGGTACTCAGCACGAACGTAATGAGTAACTGACAGACAACGCACTGACATACTTTGCATTAATTTCTTAATATTTATTATTGTAGTGACTCTACAATTCATTTTACTACACGGTTATGTAAGCGTTTAATTTATTAAGACCGACTTGAATCCCTTCACGGAATCCATTTTAATACCATTTCACAATTTTAATCAAAACTGGCACAAATATCCAAATTAGTATATTGCAGTTATTTATTATCGCATTTTTGTGTTAAACATAAATTTAATTTTACTTTAATTTCAATGTTTTTTTATCTCGTATATTACTATATATACAAGATAAAAAATATTGAAATTAAATATTTTTTATCTCGTGGTAGGTAGAGGGAACCTAATATTAACACTCCGTTGCCCTTTTCCGCTTCATTTTTGGGACATTGCATGTTGAGTGCCGAAACTTACTTAATCCCGCCAGTGTGATTCAAACCCATAAGCATCGCGTTGACAGTCCGACGTTTTGCCACTCCGCCACGACGTCCTCGATTTACCTCCGCAATTATTATATTTTTTTTTAAATTAGTAGTGGTTTGTCATTTAATTATTTTAGTTATTAATGAATAAAGAAAATTGATATAACTTCATAATCTTTCGCATGTCTAAGCACCTACCTTCGTATCATTGATATACTATAATTATTTTTTAGTTACGATCGAACCCACAACCATCGTATTTACAGCCTGACATTATCAACATATCACACAATTTGTAAAAACACGTGACATATATAGATTACCAAACTCAAGCCTTCTCAGAAAGTTGATTCAGAATGGAATTCCGTTTTGATTGAATTACCTACTATAATTTTATATTGTAAAAGTGACTCATTTCTCTTGCTATTTCTTTATATTGATATGACTTTTGAAACAGCTTTGGAATAATCAGATTTTTATTATTATTTTTTTTTAGTTTCACGTTGCATCCCGGATATGACAAGGTAAGTAAAGGGAGCCCAGTGTTAAGACACTCCGTCCCCACGCACCGGTAATTTTCGAGACATTGCGACAAGAGTGGTGGAACAGAACGCCGCGTCGTCACTCTATTGCCACATCAAACCCCTTTTTGTCTTAATTTCTCGTCTCTCAGTTTAATTACTACAATCTATCAGTGGCCATCATAAAAGCATACATTTATTCAGTATTTTATATGTTCACAAACCCTATAAAGTAAGTGATATATGAGCGTCCACGTCTCTAATCGGTCGAATACTTTAGTTCGCGCCGCGCTGTGTCGTTTAAACGCCGCCGTACGATGTAAAGATACAGTATTTTTTAATCGAAATAATGAATAAAACTTCTCTTTAACGATAATAGGACCAGTGGCTTTGGAACTCAAGATGCAGGTATGTAACACGTCTTGGTATTTAAGTTTATTCACGCTTTATCCCGCATATAGCGGGGTAGGCAGCGGGAACTTGGGAACTTAGTGTTAATATATTCCATTTAAGGATGTACTAAGCGCTGCGTTGAGTTCCGCAACATGAATCAGAATATAGTCTTCCTTAATCAATGGACTATCGTAATACACAACATCATCATGAATTTTAGCATTATCCATATAAAACTAAATTGAATTTTAACAAAGGAAATATACATACACCTCCACATACATTACACATACATTACATACACACCACTATATTAACGTTTATTCGTATTATTTATCGACACAGCCTTCACTACGTAATATTTACTTGATAACCATATATTTTAATAAAAAGAAACGCCGTGATTTAAGCCGACATTGATTGGTTACAAAATTTTATTGAGTTTTTACGACTATTTAAGAGGCCATTACGTGACAGCACACAAATACTTGAGTTTAAGGGTTTAAAATGGCGGTGGACATGTTCGATTACAAGTGTCTTTTACACTTAGAAACTTATAAAAGTAAATTAAAATGAAAAATAATTGTAATTACTTATATCTAGTTTATTCATTTGTTTCACTTTTAAAAGTATAAATCAGCTTCACGCGGTATCCCGCACACAGCAGGGTAAGCAGAGGGAACCTAGTGTTAAGACACTCTTTTCCCACTTTCCGCTGCGTTCTAGAGGCATTGCGTCTTGAGTAGCAGGTCTCAAAGCCGTGCTTTGTTCCGACAACAAAGCGAAGAAATGGAAATACAAATGTAAATAAATATTTCATCTCCTCGAGTGGGGATTGAACCCACAACCAGTCACACTTTGTGCTCCTGCGCCACGACTAGCCTCACTTATAAAAGTATGAGTGTTTTTTTATTATATAATATTCTATAACCACTATATAAATGTTTATCAGTTATATCTAAATATCTTTTATCGTTTATTTTTACATAGACTATCAATATTTTCACATTATAGTATAATTATTAATTACTAATTAATTTTTACCTGCGGCTCGCGTCACTAAATGACAAATAATTAAAAAAACGTTTGACACATTCTAAGGTCCTTATTTATAAATCGCTCTCAACTCGGACATCGATCTTGAGATACTGATTTCATACAGATTAGATTTTATGAATGAATACGGCGTCTCAAGATCGGTCTCAGAGTTATGAGCGGTTTACAAATACGTGACTAAGTGTTCGAGGTAGCCCTTACCACAGTCAAAGTGGTTTGCATCGAAATGATCAACGTCATATAATATAGGATAAGCTGAAAATATAACACAAAAAGATTTTTACAATTCGAACTAGTAGGTAGTTCCTAAAATTAAGAAACCTTTTAAGTTTTACATTATCATTATAAAAGTATAAATTTCATTGAGGCCAGTTGTGGCGCAGGGGCACAAAGTGTGACTGTAAAACCGACTGGTTCTGGGTTCGATCCCCACTCGAGGAGATGAAATATTTACTTAAATTTATATTTCCATTTCTTCGCTCTGGTGTCAAGGCAAAGCGCGGTGTTGAGTTCTGCCACTCAATTCGCAATGCCTCCAGAATTCGGCAGACAATGGGGTACGGAGTGTCTTAACACAAGGTTTCCTCTGCCAACCCTGCTATGTGCGGGATACAGCGTGAAACTAGAAAAAAAGTATAAATTTAAAACATATAACATAAACTATAAAAACTAAAAACAAACAACCAACCAAACCCTAGACGATTAATTATTATGAAACGAAAAAAAAAAGCCGTCACCATTGCACTCATCAACAAAAATTCTTTCTAATTTCCACACACCGCCCATAAATAAGTACGTATCGTACCTCTTTGTGCTCAGCTGTCAAGGAGGCTCTAAAAGGCGTCACACCACCGCGTTTCATACGGCACCACGCTATACTGCTGTATACGATTGCAAGTAAAAGGCCCGGCCTATAACGGCTATAACGTATCTTTTTCATTTTGTCACAAATTTCGGGGATCTGCCCGATTTCCTATTGTTTTTATTGTACCGTGCACTGTGCGGAACTATTGTGTCGCTGAGACTTGCGGGTGAGTGCTTGTGAGTATTCGAGATACTGTGGAGTGGCTTATTAGCTTTTTTTTGTCGAAATGGTAAATAAATGTCAAAAAAATAGTTTTACGCTAAATGCAGAAGGGTAGGCAGAGATAACCTAGTGTTAAGACACTGCGTTTCCCACGGAACATCCAATTTTCGAGACATTATGTGTTGATAGGCAGAACCGCTTTCTATCAGCCTATTAGAGTGGGGAAACTAAAAAAAGCAGTTTAAATATAATTATTCCCTCGAGTGGAAGTCGAACCCACAACCATCGCGTTTACAGTCACTCAAAATATATACATAGATACATATAACACGCAAAAATTCCAACAGAACACAAAAAAAATGTCCACAGCCCACTAAATCACTCAAAAAGGGAGGATACGATAAAAAAAAACCTTAACTCAGTCCCTTATCAAGAAATCAAAGTAACAAATATGCCACCTAACATTGAGTGTCGCTATCTGACCTGCCTGCATCTGTCCGTGCATAAATCTTATACATAAATCTATATATCTATATATATATATATATCTATATATATATATACATACATATGTACGTCTATATGAAAAGAATTAAAACGTTCGCCATTGTAGACGCTAGTATAAATCTTCGAGATATCTTTGAGGTACGTACCCCGCGGCTGTTTCGTCGTCAAATGAAATTGACCTCTATCAGATGAGTATAAGGTTCAATCCGATCGGGGGTAGCGCCATCCGTTGCGACGATATTTTACAAGTTTTTGACAGTCGATATGGCGCCCCTAAACGCCACCTGCCCTGATGAGCTTCAATCGCATACTTTATATTAAATATTATAGCGAATGGACTTTTGATATTTTTTGTGGTAGAGAACCTAGTGTTAGGAGAGTCTTTTTTACTTTTATTACAATTTAATATTGAAAAATTTAATTATTATTTTTGTGTAAGAACAGAGTGGCGCAAGCGTATAACTGTACATACGTGACGGTTGTGAGATCGATTCCTACTCGGGACAGAAATATTTAAGACTGAAAAAAATGTAATATTTCATGTTTCAATTTTCTCGCTCTGATATCCGACGTAAAGCTCGGGGTCGAGTTGCGCAACTCAACACGGAGTGCCTGGAGAATTCAGTGGAATCAGATTCCCTCTGCCTACCCGGCTATGTACAACGGGATACAGATACATATAAATAAAAAATCATTTTACAATTCAAAATAAATAAAAACTAAAGTAACAATATTTAGAATAGATATATCTATTTTCAGTCATATCAATACACAGCATTTAGATCTGTCAACCACTCAACGTCCGTATTGGTGGCAATCAAAATATTTTACTTTTACAAAAAATATATTTTGTTTAGTCCATTTCAAAAATAGTCGGCAGATTCAATGTGGACTGTCAACTGTCAATTGATTTAATATGTTTTAAAAGTAAAATTGTATTACTTTTTTAATGGAAAATAAAATAGTTTTCTATATAAAGTTCTAGTAGTGAAAGCACGGTGTTTAGTTTCGCTATCGCAATGCACTAAGGGGGGATTCACACTGTAGTGCTGGTCACGCTTCGTTCTCGGTCCGACCTAATATTTTTGTATGAGAAATATTCTTACATGCGAAATTGAATCGGAACATGAACATAATGATAATTGAAAGCTCTCTTTGTTTCTCATAAAAGAATATTTTAAACAGACTGAAAACAAAGTTTTCTATCAAATCTCGAAATTAAGTATCACTGACCAATACGAGAAATATATTAAGAGTCTAAAGTCTGTGAAAGTCTAATTTTAAAAAGCTTTTAACGTTAAAATTCTTCTTTATTTACTACAAAAAAATTCTTAATAAAACATACTTAACTAATTCCTGCCTATCCTAGAATAGAATCGACTACCATCTTATAATAGTGTCATCCATCGTCAGGCAATGTAAGTTGTCAGTCACAATCACCTTGTGTCAGCGAGCGCTGACTGACATATTTATAGGGGTATAAATCGCTCGTGTCATATATTTAATTATATGCGTATACAGAAGATTTATTGGGTAAAGCATATTTGTCTTGGAATTTGCATGTCAATTATCGTTAAGTGAAGCTAGGGGATTACTCATTTAGGATTGCAAACGCAACGGTTGTGGGTTCGATTGTTGTAGGGAGTTCATTATTTTGATAAGAAGACAGAGTAAAATGCCTCGAAAATTGTAAGAAAAGTGGGAAACTGCTACGTGCGGTTAGTAGTTAGTGCACGTTGCAGTACGAGTTCGAGTTACATTTGAGGTACTTTTTATATAAAAGACGTCAAAAAGACGGGGTTTATGCATTACCTAAAACAAAATGTATTTATAAAAAAAAAATATTGTTTGCAAGAATTTTTCATTCGGACAAGACAAAGTGTGGCGTTGAATTCCGCCACCTAACACACAATATCTCAAATTTGAAAATCAGAGTATGGAGTGTCCTTACACTAATCCCTCTGTGAACTCATTATTTACTATGCAGGAAACAGCGTGAAGCTGCTATTACATGGTAATAATATTTTCACGCATTATTTCCAATATAAATCGTTCAGTCGTGTCGCCGTGATGACGTCACCGCAATTTTGAATATACATATAATTTGACAGGCTTTGCTTTGACAGACGACATTTAATTACCGACCCCTCATTATCTCAATATTGACGGATATTGATATCTTCATGTTTAAATGTGAAGGGACGACCGCGACACGACACACGATTTTGTAAAAGGCATGTCTGAATTTCAAAATATAATTTAGTAGCATTAAGATGTTATGTTTTTGCATCTTTCGCGTTAGGCAGAGAAAACTTACTTTTAATATGTTCTCATCTGAAATTTTTTGGTGATTTATGTGTCAGTCAGTGCGGAAATCAAAGCTGCACTATAATAAATGATAAAAATATATAAACCTTTTAAAAATATTATTACCATATTATTGCAGGATAGAACTAACATTTAGGAAACACAATTTTTTTATACATAAACAACAACAACAACAATAACTTTCTTATACCACTTACAAAAATTTTAACATAGGGTTTTAAATCAAGATTTGAACCCGCGCCTCCTGAACGGTTTTCAAGAAGCAAGTCCTACTGCTATTAAATTTTAAATATTATTTTTAATAAAGTATATCACTCCATCATCCTCAACTTACCTACAAAAAAAAAACAAAAACAGCAACAAAAAAAGTCGTATCCTCTAAAAGCCCTTATGTAAGCTTTCGCTCGAAAATTGCAGTTAATTCAACTCTGAATTTTTAATAATAAGGCCTTAATTAAAATATCCCTGACGCGAGTGATTTATATGAGCCGTCGCCTGTGTCATGATTAAAAACATGTCAAACCAATACCGTTTGGAAGATTTCATCTTTATTGACCGCCACCACCGCGAGGTCGTGGTTGCTTTGATATTATATACACACACACACACATATATATATATATATATATATATATATATATATATATATATATATATATATATATATATATATATATATATATATATATATATATATATATACAAGATTAGATATGTTATTAATAGTAATTAGTGATATTGTGATGGGATGGGAGCAGCTCTCAACTTCAGTTTGCCCTGCTTAGGCAAATGAAAACCCATTAAAAACACAAATACAACAAAATTGTCCAGTTTTACAGTAATTGCAATAAGAACAAAATGCTATGGCTTCTAAAAATAAAATTCATTCACATTTAATTTTATTTAAAACAGTAAACGGTTATTTAAAATTAATTTAATTTTACTTAACTGTTATTTACCATCTATGGCTACAGGTGTCAGGCTTATAGTCTAATACTAAACTTCTATTCTATGTATATTAACATTACAAAGCTGGAGAGTTCGTTCTTTTAAAAGAACTAATCTCAGAATCAACTGCATATCGAGATATCAAGTTGATCGTTCCAAAGTAACTCGCTGTACCTGCGGTCAGTGTTACTTCCCGCACTTACAATTTGTCATGACACATCATTATGACATATGTGTCATACACAACTTACAAAAAGCCGCTACATGCCTTCACCTGCAAGTCCACTACTCACTGATAATTTCGAATTTTAAAAAAAAATCTACAAATCAACAATACAAAACTCAATTATTATATTAAAATAATATTATTAGTATAAAACTAAAATTCCTAATTCATTTGAGTACATTTTGAACGCTATCACCTGTCAGTAGCACCTTTAGTGCGTAGTACAATAAGTTGGAGTGACGTGACGTGCATGTATTATCGTTTTATTTAGAGGTTAATTAAGCGGCTGGTTTGCATTGTGATTTTGTGTTATATCATTTACGCTGATTTTTTTTAACTTCACTCTGGACCTGGGAACATAGTGTTAAGACACTCCGTTTCCCATAAAGATACTTCCGTTTTCTGTTTTCTGCCGAATTTTTGAGGCATTGCGTGTTACAAGAGCAAAAATATTAAATATTTATATTAATTGATTGATTGATCCCCCGAGTAGAAATCAAACCCACGACCGACGCTTTTACAGTTGCACGCTTGTCCGGTTGAGAGACATAGCGGCCCCAACCATTATGAACGACTGTTTTTGAAGGAGTTTTGCCCACCATGCTATATGCGGGCTACAGCGTAAACAGAAAAATATGTACTGCAGTATAACTAGACCTTAAACGTCTATTAACATTAGAAAGCTGAAAAGGGATTAGCGAAATAAAATTCTTGAGATATCAACCATCTCCGCAACTTGTCTGACCGGGTGCCCACGCACTTACTATCAAACCGACTACCACCTTAGATCTAGCGAAAACTATCTCTAACCGCTACACCATAAGGACTTGGTGTACGCACGAAGAAAATCTGCAATCGTATCAAAATATAGCAACTCAGAACATATTACAAAATGAGGCAGAATTATGATGGATGCTTATGTCTCGTTTCTCGTTTAATAAGACTAGATTCTACTTTGTATTTAGGATTTAAAATGAAAATGTACTGTATTAACATTTAAATAGAGTTAAATATTTAATGTCGGTTTAAGTGACGCACGCGCAAGTACTGGTTAGAAATGAATGCGACAGATCCTTAGGTGTTGGGTTACATTGCAGGATTAATTTTGTTATGAATAAACTTGTTGTACAGTTAAGATGTGTGGATGATCGCGATGATTGCGGGTTCATATTTGAATTAATGCAATATATTGTGTTCTTATCTTATGGTGTGATATTCGTTATGCTTTCAAAATGGATGAAAACTAAGTAACAATAAAACACTTATAAGAAAAGATTTTTTTTTAAACTAATGTTAAGACACTCCGTTCCGTTCCTTCAATTTCTCCTAACTATCGAGACTCTATATCTTGGTACTAGAGCGAGAAAGCGGAAATCGAACTCACAACCATCGCATTTACAGTCACACATTCAGCGGTGACGGTGTCAAATTTATCGTTTATAACATTTTAATTCTATAAATCTTGTTAACACTACTTTATCAAACTCTGAACTACAGTACTAATATACTATCAGATTGATCTCAGCGGACACGTAATATATTAGTGGACGCTCATTATATAGCAAAGACTAATAGCAATTGAAGGAGTCGATGTTTATTTCAAATGGGAGCTGTAAATGTAACATAGAGTATAGCCCTCCTCATATAATAGAGTATCCAATCCAAAAAAAAATCTGCCTCAACGTTTAGTTTCTGAGATTAGTGCTTGCAAAGTAACAAACTCTTTTAAGTATGTATATTTTTAAGCATAGATCACCTCACATTTTGATTTCATTAACTTTTATAACCACATTATATGTACATAAGTATATGTTATAAAGTTAGTAACCTTAACTAAAGCTACCATTAATATTTTAATATGAGAAAATTTAAGGGGCACAGCTGTGTAAGCGCGATAGGTTGTGGGTTCGATTTCCACTCGAGGAAACGAAATATATAATTAGCTATGGTGTCAAGGCTTGATAATGCCTGGAATAGGGACTGAACTAACATTAAGATCCTGTTGCCTATCCCGCTATATACGGGATGTAGCGTGAAGCAAAAAAAATAATGCTAACGTCTATAACACTTGATCTTTGCCACTTGTATATCGTTGAATCAACTCCAATTACACCACGCGGACGGACGGACGGACATTTGGCAACGCCGAGAATTATTTAGAAGATCTCAGAATTAATATGTGATAATGATAGATTGTCTGGTGTTATAAAGTGCACCAGTATGCACATATATGTATAGATAGATATGTAGAGTTTTGGTCTGACAGCTCAGTAGTTAGTTATACTGATATGTCGAAGTAGTGTATTCAATTCTTAATTGTATTGATTACAATTAGATTACAATTATTGATTATTTTTATTAATATATACATATATTAATAATCTCATTTCTTGTGGATAGTTTCGGTAAACTTTTTCAATATTGTTAAGTTATTATATATTTCTATGAAAACAGAGAAATAATATTTTTATACGGTTTTTTTATTTAAATCTAGCCTAGATTAGGTATTTTCAAGGGTAATTTAATGAGAATTTGGTTAAGTTCTGGTTATGAGATCCGGTTGAAGTCGGTTGTATTTGATCATCAGCGTTGTAGATTCGATTCCAACTGGGTGAAATAAGTAACTTTAATTTCCTGGTTTGGGTAACAGAATGTGTTGAAAATTGGGCAAAAAAGGGGCTAGTGTCTTAATACTAGGTTCCTCTTCCCCACCCAGCTTTTACGCTGTTTTTCTCATATGAGAAGAACCACGTAAAGGTCTACAAAAAATATGTTATTTTCACCATTAAATCACATAGAAAGCAGGGCAGCAGCAAACCTATCAACCAAACGTCAAAATCCCCATCAATAGGGCAACAACAGACCGACGTCGAAACACTCCCAAGTCCCACCACATGAATCAGCCCTTATTAATATTGGTCTGACAGGCATGAATCTCAATTGTGGCATCTTATTGGATGTCAACGAACTAGTAATGGTGTACAATTAACTGTGTATTTCTTTGAATTATAGATTTTAGAATGTATGTTTGTGTGTGGATTTCGTTTTGATGTTGTGGCGCAGTGGCATAGTGTTATATGGAGAGTTTGTGAGTTCGATCGTAGTTTGGGGTGATATATTTATATTACTTCCATTTCTCCGTTTTAGTGAAGTGCAGTGTTAAGTTTCAGCACTCAACACGCACGCATATCTTGATAATTGAGATATATCGTTAATAGTTACAAAGCTAATATTTGTGTGTAGATTTGTTTATGAAAGTTTTATTTTATAGCTTCACGCTGTACCCCATATTCAGCAAAAGGAACCGGAGAACCTAATGATATATATATTTTTTTCGAATGGACTTGATCGCTGTGGGATGGTCTTTACAGCGTCAACGGGCGGGGTGGGGCGAGGGTAGCTCGCTCCTGAGAAACAAATATGAAGAGTTGGTGATCGCAGGGGAATGACCTTCATACGCTAATCGGGGGAATTTCGACCATTGAGCCCCGTCGCGCCGTGACGTGCCGTGAGATAGGACTGGCCTCGTCGCCTCTTACGGCGGCGGAGAGTGTGTCGTGAGACTGAGGAGTGAATCCTGCCTATGTACTGGACGTTTGTGGCCGTAATTGGATCGTCGGGACGTAAAAGGACGCAGCGATGGTGTCGAAGAAGCGGGTGTGGGCCAAATGATAAAACACTTCGTTTCTTATAAAGACACATTCGTTCCCCATTTTTCGCTGAGACATCGCGTAACGAGTCAAACGGAAATACCTAAGAGTTGTAATGTGGCATGTGTGTATGACACATGCCACATTACAACTCACATCTTAGTACCCGAGTCTGACTTATTTTGAGTTTCATTATCTCTCTCTGGTAACAAGACAAAACGCAGCGTTGAGTTCCGGCATGCAACACATTATAACACAAAAATTGGGAAACGGAATTTCTCACCTTTGAGTAATTACGGAAAGATATTTATCTAATATAAAAATTCAGCATCGCCATTCAGTAAATCGTGATTGAACCCAAAACCATTGTGTATACACACAATTATATTACTACTCAAATCGATATTATTTACACCACAATAATCGATTACGAGAAAAACCGAACCATAATTCGATACAAACACTCAAGTAAGCTCAAATCTCAATAAAATATCCACCCAACTAATAAACTTTACTTGATATTATCACTTATAAAATATGTTAATGCAAGGAACGCGGCTCAATCATAAGTTTCTCGCTAATATCATCCGATACGATAGGAGCTGATTGGCTGGAGGACGTATTAAATTATATGACAGTAAAATTTTTATAGCCTACCATTATATTGGGAATACAGTAAAAACATTCTGCAGTTCCTTTAGATCAGTGGTTCCCAATCAGTGGTCCGCGGACCACCAGTGGTCCGCAGAGGTCTAGATATGGTCCGCGAACGATATATTACGAATCGAACCCACAACCGTCGCGTATACAGTCACACGATTGTGACACTGACTGACTGACTTGTACCTACATAGTGGTCCCTGCTACCAAGAATGATAAAAAAGTGGTCCTTAATCAGGAAAAAGTTGGGAACCCCTGCTTAAGATGTTACATCGTAAGTGACTCTACGTTTATAGTTGCGTTTTTGTGTTATTAAAACTATTTAGGGTATCGTTTTTGTTTTGTGTGTTCTTTGAAACGGTTAGGATTGGTTTCAATTTAGTTAATGTGTGTTTTTATTCACGTTTAGCAATTTACGTGTTAAACAGAAGGAACATTCCGTTATATTGCCGAGAAAGATAGGGCCCACGGATTCGTTTGGACTATAAGACGAGATATTTCAAGTAATTTTAACAAATCTTTTCTGAGTAGGTCTCCACTCCCCTACACTCCCCTAGAACTCCAGTTGAATAATTTCCAGTTTCTTTCTCCCAATAATTTTGCAAATGCAGCATAATATATATTATAAGTAGAGATGATATTGTCAAAAAATATTATAATGTCAATAATTTTGCCACATATAGACAGATTACAAGTGTATGCAAAAAACGAAAGAAATAGCGTCAAGGTATAAACATGAAGTTTTTTATTCCCCACTCGAGAAATGATTATATACGTAAGTTTAATTTGTTTTCATAAGTTATTTTTACACGCCTCCAGAATCAGGGGGAAAGTGGTGAACGGAGTGTCTTAACATTAGGTTCCCTCTGCCTACCCTGCTGTGTGTGGGATACAGCGTGAAGCTGAATAATAATGATGTGGATCATTTATCTGTAGAATAATCAAATTTTAAGAAAAGGTTTATATAGTGAAAATCTACGATACAGTATGGAGCTAAAAAAATGTCTAACAAGAGCGCGACACTGAATTTCAATACGCGTAACATCGCGAAAATATTGATCAGATAATAAATAACTAAATTCAAAACACTAGGTTCCCTTTGCCTACTCTACGGAAAAAAAAGTGAAGTAATCTTAATTAATTAGAAAGTTTTCATATTTTTAATTACACATACAAACATACATACATAATTATCTGCAAAACTAATCTAACCCCAATCATGCGATATACTAATAAACAAACAATCAATTAACAAAAACAATTAAAATAAAAACAACAAAAAAAAATAAAGCCCTCATTATCATAAAACAATGTGAATCGAGCATTTCGTTCAATCTATTGAAAATCGATACCGTCGTATAAAGTGGGGGGGAGGGGGGAAATTTAAGCAAAATTATACACTTCACGGTATATTAAGTTTAAAGTTAAATATTTTAATTAAATACCGGCTATTAGTCGACTATATAAAATTTTATACGTTTATTGCCTCCGATGCGATATTTTAAATTATTTCAGTACAAAATGATGGTTGCGATGTATGAACCAGTATGTATGTATGTGTATGACTATAAAAATGTTCTTAATAAAATCGTGACAAGAGCGGTAAAGTTGGATGTTTATTGAAGGTTCGTATCGGCTAATGGTTTTTTAAATACGATGTTAGTAGATTATTCAGCTTTATGGTGTAGGTTGGAGCTTAGGTTAGCTTCTTCGAGCTTTAAGCTAAATAGTTGTATCGGGGAACCTTTTTTGTTTTGGTATAAAAGTTTACGTCTTTCTTTTACCCCCGCTTTGGTGACGAGCGCGGCGTTGAGTTTCGCCACTCAAGACACAATGTCTCGATAATAAAGCGGTGGGTGGACTATGGAGTGTCTTAGCGAGAAGCTAAAAACAAAACAAGAAAAAAATGCTTTTATGCTTATATTAAAATGTAACGTGGCAAAATGTGAAAATCTATTCTTTTAGCTCCCGCATGTAGCAAGGTAGGTAAAGGAAACCTAGAACTCTAATGTGAAGACACTCTGTTTCCATTAAGACACTTCAGTTCCCCACTTTCCCCAAATTCCGGAGATATTGCGTGTTGAGTGACAGAAATCAACCTAGCTTTGTCTCGTGCACACAGCGTGAAAATGAAAAATTTAAATATTTTATTGCCTCGAGCGGGAATCGAACCCGACACCCTATCACGTTTATAGACGCAAGCTTTATAGTAAAAAAGATTATAATAAAAAAAATCCCAGCAAAACAACAGAAAAAAGTATAGAAATTAATACCCATAGACAACACATGGTTACCAATCGATAGCTTCAGAGTACAGCATACTACAGTGGCAAAAAAGCACACGATACAAACAATACGTACATACTGTATAAGTAAAAAAAAACACACACTGTAGAAACAAAATATAACTCGTCTCTCCAGTCGACACTCCAGTCGTTTTTGCCTGCTATCTTCATATCCGGAGAGAACTGTCTGTACCAAAGTTTGTGGACGCTAGCGAGCGCGTTTTCCTGATTGGTCTTGAGTTAATATTCTGTATTAAAATTGTACGAGGCAGGAAATGAACCTGCGCTTCTTAAAATTGAATTGTATGAATCGTTATAGTAATCTATACAACTAAGCTATATGATCCTATTACAAAAGGTAGTTATTCAAGAAGTACAACATCAAATATTTTAAAGTTGATAAAAGCAAAATTGCTAGATATTTATAATTAAAAAAAAATAAACTGCATTTTATAGTAATACTACAATAGCAATAATTGAAATACTACTTTATAATAGTAACACTACAGTAGCTAACGTATTAACTTACACGACCATAGAGGGGTGTCATTTTCCGAGGGGTGGTTCGGGTGGTATTGTGTCTTAGACTGTTTGTCTTGACAGGGGTGCGTTGTGAAGGGATATCGAACGAGTTTAATGAATGCGGCTGCAAAATTTGAAAAACATTCGCTTTTTGCTCAATTTCCTTTGCGTTAACGTTGACTGGACTCGATTTCAGATGGATGAAACTTTGGTAATCGATGTGTATATGAATTTACTTATGGTGTCTTTAGTTTTACTAGGCCGTCGTGGCGCAGTGTCTCGTTGTAAGCGCCACTGTTGTAGATTCGATTCTCATTCGGAGGAATTAATTATTTTAATTTCCTTACTCTGGTAATAAGACTAAGCGCGGCGTCGAGTTTTGTCATTCAACATGCAATCTCTCGAAAATTAAGTGGAATGTCTTAACACTAGGTCCCCTCTGTTTACCCCGCTATATACAGATATAGAGCGAAACTTAAAAAAATATCAAATGAACTCCATCTCAAATAAGCTAGTTATTTAACTCCCTATAACATACAATTCGTGGGAGCCATTACTTTTAAAACATCAATATAACATTAACATTAATTTCAAACTTACCTATAAAAACCTTTCATTCATCTGATAGAATACACGTATATCAGTTTAGCCCACGACATCGGCAGGTCTCCATGAGATAACTTTGAAATGCAATTTATTTGCAGATACAAATATTTTAAAATACTGTAAGTATGTCTTGTAGACCTTTACTTAAGAACTAAAGTCGAATGTTTGGTGGTTAGATAAGGTATCTGTCTGTTTTGAGCGATTTTCATCTCTTTAGGGCAGTTTGTGTGCAACTGAACGTAATGTCTTGAAGGGTTAACATAAGTTATTTGTTGATTCTGATTTAAAGTTTTCTTGAAAATTATTATTTATAGAAAAACTATTACCACAACTGCGGCTTTGCCCGCTTGATGCCATATCATAGCCAAATTATACAATTCACGCTGTATCCCGCACACAGCAGGGTAGGGAACCTAGTGTTAAGACACTCCGTCCACACCATTCAATCCGTTCCAATCATTTTCAATCCAAAAATATCTATTTTAATACTTTATAGCCACCCGAAGCTGCGGGTGGCAACTAGTATTCTATATTCAATAGAACAATAACGTATAATATACTTTTTTTATAAAAAATCGGTTAATATATGTTCGTGTCACGTTCAAACCCATAATTAGATTCTAATGTGATATTTATTATCGAGCATATTGTAAAAGGAAATGAAATGTCGACATAAAAATACAAGAGGTATCCTTTACAGTGTAACAATTTTAATAGCGTGTTATTGAAAGTTTTTATCAACTCAACTTTACCATATTTAGAAGACATTCGTTATTTTATAAGTATACGCTACGGTCTCTGCATACCTCTTTCGCCTCGTCCACTGTCATCAACCTATTCATATGTGCCCTCTTGAGGGTTGTCATGCTTTTCACGTGACCTTCGTCTAGTATCTTCGATACTGTATTCTCAAAGATCGACCGAGGTTACCTAGCCCTGCCTTCTGCCTGCCTGCTATCCTAACGTAGACTCCATTTGCCACGCACCGCCCAAATACTTACTTACGTTACTTTGTTTTACCATAGAGAGTGGAATTCGAACCCACACTCATCGGCTTATTCAGTCAAGGGCTCCTACTACGCCACAACTATCACAAACAAAACCGAATCGTGAACATTTAATCAATTATATTTAAACATGCGACTTTTACATACATATATTCAATACACGCCCAAGCCGTTCGTGCTTTAAAACTAATTCTGTATCTCAAATAATTATACTAAAAGGTGGTAGACCTCACACACAGTTAATTAACACCTGTCGATTAAAATAAAGAAGAAAAAAGGAATAAAATAAAGGAGAAAAAAGGAATAAAAGAAAGAAGATAAAGTAAAAGGCAACGATGCTATGCAAATGCGCCTACGCACTGCCGTCCTGTGTTCGCTAAATTTCAAAGTAACTTGGTTGAACAGTACCTATCAGTGTGATAAGGCAAGATATGTAAATTGTTAATGATTTTTATTGCCGCCCACGCTGATTTTTTAATATAATTATAAAAACATAGAGATATTTTTTTAGCTCTACCTGTACATACCAACCAGATAGAATTTGGGAATAAATATATGGTTGAAACACTCTGTTCACACTTACCGCCAAATTCTTAAGGCATTGCGTCTACAGGCGCACGCTTGTGCCCGTGTGTAAATGTGCAAATACAAAATTTATTATATTGTTTTCTTCTTAATTACTATATGTTTTGAAATAAGGCGAAAAATGGGCAACGGGATACCTTTCTCGTCCCTACTTCTTTCGATAAGTTTCCTTTGAGCGTTAATGTTTCTTATAATATAAAAAATTGTATAATATTTATTAAATATTTAACGTAGTGTCTGATTTTAAACGTTTCAGTTGTGGGTTCGATGCAAAATTGAAGGAATTATTTATATGCAAAATGCAAATAATTCATTAGTGCGAGTTGGTTGGCTCTGTCATGGGTGGTGCTCCACACAACACGCTATATCTCGAAAATAAGGAGAAGGAGTGGGAAAGGCGAAGTAAGGGGTGACTCTACTATATGCAGGATACAGAATGAAACTAAAGAAAAAAATTAAAAACTCTACCCAATAAATATTCCTTAACACATCTCTAGTGATTTATGACAAAGAATAACAAATATTATTAAAAAAACAGGAATATTTAAAATTGATTTCACAATTTCTTTCTTTAATGCCAGTCATTATTTTACTATCAATATTAAGACGGTTATGTTTTAAATTATGATACCTTATAAAGCCCATCGAGTAACTTGCGTGATGCGGGAACACGCTGTATACTAATAGCTACATGTTAATTAACAATTTTACTACATTTATAAATTTATTTTATGATCCCATCGAGTAGTTGTGGGGCAGTAAACGCAAAAATTGTGGGTTCGATACCTATCAAATGTATGAAATTATAAGTTATTCTTTTTAGCTTTACGCTATGTCCTGCACATAGCAGGTAAGGGAATATGGGAACCTAGTGTTAAAACACTCTATTCCCATTAAGAAACGTCTGTTTTCTGCTTTTCGCTGAATTCTAGAGACATTGCGTGCTACCCGAACGAAACCGAAGATATTAATTAGATATTTTATTTCTTCAAATGGGAATCGACCCCAGAAGCTGTGCCCTGTACAGTTGTGTCCCTGCGCCACGAATGGCCTCGAGCTCTATATTATTATTAAAATAGTTTTGGCATTTCATAGTAACGTAATAAGGGACCAAACGAGACGGTTCTAAGTTCGATTCCCACCATGTCTACAAAAAATATATATACCTACCACTACTATTACAAAATTATTTAAGACCCGCATCTTATCACATAATTCCTATAAGGAGACTAAAAAAAGTAATCATATTATAATTATTTCATTAATTGAACACACTGTATACATATTAACGATTATACTACATATCATAAGTTAATTTTACTAGCGAAGCAGATGTTACTTTAATTGCGCTATAAATACGTTTTCTCTAATGTATGTCTATTAGCAAAAAGTATGTAAAATATTTCGAAATTACTTTTTCTTCAACCGATTGTTTTCAATATAAAAATAGTTTTTGTTGTAGAACTTATAAGTATGTAAATAGATTATTGAAAATAATTTTAGTCATTTTAAAATTTTCAAGGGGTCGCGGCGTTAAGTTCCAAGCAACGGAGTGTCTTAAAAATAGGTTTTAATGTTCTTGTTTTGATTAGGCGGATACAGGTGAAAAAAAGTACTCAAAGTGGAGAACGAAATGATTTATATTTATAGTAGAGGCAATGAATACAAACAAAAAAAGACAATTATTGATTGCAAACGCAAAGGTTGTAACTTCGATTTCTGCTCAGGGAATTAATTAATTAATTTCGAACTCTGATAAAATAACAAATGCGGCGTTGAATTCCGCCACTTAACCAGCAGTGTCTCGAAAAATAGACGGAAAATTGAGACCAGAGTAGTGTATTAACACTAGCTTCCCTCTGCATACCCTGCTATAAGGGTAACAGCGAAAATAATAAAAAATAGGTTCAAAGGAAACGTGTTCATAGTCAAGGTGCATAAGTATCGTGTAATGGGTTTATTAGTACGCGTTAATTTAGTTTTAAACTCATTCATGGTACAATTAAAAAGCTATATAAAGTTAAATGTTAAAATTGAGTGCATACAGTAATTTTACAATTAATTCTAAATAATTTTATTTATATTAGTATTGATGTAAATGTTGACAGGCTTGCTTAGACAAGACGCGGCGTTAAGTTCCGCCACATATCGCAGAAATCAATATAATGTTTATATTAGTTTCCTTTACAAAATCAACCATAAAAGTTGACTTTAAACTACAAAGGAATATGAATATAGATCTAAATATAATAGTGACATTCTAAATATAGGAACTTTTATTAAACATAACGTGACGTGACGGAGTGACGTGTTCGCAACGAGTGCAATATTAAAAGTGCATTCCTTTCTTATACTTGTACTAGTGTACTAGTGGTTGCCTGCAAGTTCGTTCTAAAATGACTCTACTATGAAAAATAGAATCACGTTTTATCCCGTTTACTTAGAAGGCAATCTCCTATACTTACTTTCAAGATGTATGTTCCCTGTTGGGGAAGTCAGAGGGAAAAGGAACGCCAAATGCTAAGTTGCCTTTGGCTATCCCGTTAGCTATAAAGAGTTATTTCTGTCTTTATTTTTATATACATTTAAAAAAAACCAAAAATACAATAAAAACAAACTATTTTATGGATTAAATGTAGTTACCAAATGAAAATCTTTAAATGAATTAATCTAGTAGAATTAAGACTACTAAAATATACGCGATTATTCTTATTAGAGCGCTTAATTTAAATCATAAACCGATGATCAAAATTATATTTACAGTCTTATTCACTAAAAGGACAACCCAAACTGACATGACTGACAAAAAAAGGGAGTCAGTCAGTCAGTCATTAGACACGAGGTCTAAAACCATAAAGCATTTTCCATTTAACCATTGTAAGTAATAAAACATAGTCTGGTATTAAATCGTAACCGAGACGCGCTCGTCCATGGTTTACGATTCATAATTGCTGTACTCAAAATGATTGAAACATTACTACTCATAATGACAACGAAATGCATTATATAGCAATAAAATATATAGTTTATAGATATATCTATGGTTTGCAATTGAAATTTCTACAGATATTCTATTAAAAATTAAATTAAATCAACTTCATTCTGTATCCCGCACACAGCAGGGTAGGCAGAGGGAACATAGTGTTAAGACACTCCGCACCCCACTTTCTGCCGAATTCTGGAGGCATTGCGTGTTGAGTGGCAGAACTCAACGCCGCGCTTAGCCTCGACACCAGAGCGAAATGAAAATATAAATTTAAGTAAATATTTCATCTCGTCGAGTGGGTGATCTCAAGTTTGATAAATATGGAAACTAAAAGAGAACGCAATCCGCTGAAAATGCCAGATAATATTTGTAAGACTAGTCGTCGGCTGCAACCTTGTTTTTGTGGACTTTAAAACGTAAAATGGAAAGTTTCACTTTTCCCATTAAGATAGCAATTTTATGCTCCCATACATCCCCTTAACCTATGTACCTATATGCCAAATTTCAACTTTTTGAGTTAAGAAGTTCCGTATATTTGCCCAATCACGCAGTAACGGGAGATTCTCTTATGTATTTCTAATGTAGAAGATTATATGTTTAGACAAAATTGACTAAGGTATAAAGATTTAAATTATATTACCTTTTAATACTAATTCTAAAGACATGTAGTACATTAAAATTTTAAAGCTCATTACTTAAAACAGTTAAAACACCGCAGCGTCTTAACTGTTTAACTAACGCAATAAGTTAACAACGCTAAAGCAGTTGTTAAACGGTTCTTAAGTAGGTAAATGTACGTATATACGATGGTTATAGGTTCGATTCCCATAACCTTAAGTCTCTTACACTATAGTGTCTACTGTTAGCTTAATATCTAAATGTATTATTATTTTCAAAATATGGCAAAAGTTTATCTTAATTTAATGATTATCTATTTTTAATTTCACATTTCGATAAAAAGTAAAGTAGCGGAACTTAACGCCGAACTTTGTTAAAGCACCAGATCAAGTTGGGGTTCTATTAATACACACAGTTTTAACGAAGTATTTGTATTTCTTTATCTTTAGGTAGGTATATTTAATATCCATCCTTTCTTCCCAGTTACCTTATGTGATACAATATATCATGCCATAACTAAGAAAACAATTAAAATGGTCGTGGCGCAGTATCATGAACTTGCGTCTGTAAATGCGACAGGTTGTATGAGTTCGATTTCCATTTGAGGAAATAGAATAGCTAATAATTTCATATTCACTCCATTATAACGCGGCTAAGCGCGGTACTGAGTTCCGCCACTCAACACGCACAACCTCCAGAATTAGACGAAAACTGAGAATGGAAGTGAATAGGAACGGAAAGCCTTAACATTAGGTTCCCAAGTTCCCAGATTCCTTTCCTTACCTTGCTATATGCGGGAAACAACGTAAAGCTAAAACAACTACAATAACAATACCAACTCAACCAAATCCGTGAAGGGCAAGCTGAATAGAACAATATAAAGACATCATTATCTCATCATCTCCAACACTTCAACAAGCCGACAAGATCACAATCGAGATAGTATTTAGTTAAGAATAAAAAGATTTTACCAATCGCCTCCTCCGAGCAATCAATCGAATCGGAGTTTGTTCAAAATGCATCTTTGATGGCCGTGTAAATTCACCGTCACGGTGTTTATTTTGCTTTTTTTGTTGCGAAATTGTTGAGAAATGGATGGTACTCGCTATTTCTTGTATAGCAGCGTAGGAGGGAACCCAGTGTTAAGTGGGGGAACTTAACGCTACACTTTATCAGAGTGAGGGGAGACTATATATATTTTTTAAGGTCAGGAAAAGGGAACCTAGTGTTTAGACTTTAAGCTGAAATTTCGCTTTGTCTTGTTATCAGAGCGAAGAAATGAAATTATTAATAAATAGGCCAGTCGTGGCGCAGCGGCACGAAGTGTGACTGTAAAGCCGACTGGTTGTGGGTTCGATCCCCACTCGAGGAGATGAAATATTTACTTAAATTTATATTTCCATTTTCTTCGCTCTGGTGTCGAGGTTAAGCGCGGCGTTGAGTTCTGCCACTCAACACGCAATGCCTCCAGAATTCGGCAGAAAGTGGGGAACGGAGTGTCTTAACACTAGGTTCCCTCTGCCTACCCTGCTGTGTGCGGGATAGAGCGTGAAGCTGATTTGATTTGATTTTAATAATTAATTCCCTCGAGTGGGATTGGAATCCACAACTATCACGTTTACGGCCACACTTTTGTACGACGACGACCGTCACAAATAATTTTTAAACATACAATCATTCTAGAAGGTGGGAATCGAACTCTCAAGCGTTTAAAGTACTTTTTAGCTGTACTTTTTGAATTAAAAAATATATAAACATCAATACTTTTATTAATGAAAAATAAAACAACCGCTAAACAATATAAATAAACTATTATTTTTTTATCAATCAAAGTATTCAATTCAAAGTCAATTCACACACAATTATTTAAGAAAAAAATCGAACCCACACTCATAATACCACAATACCGTGAACAATAAATTCAAACAAAAAATTATAAATTACCATTCAATCTCAACTTATTACGTTCTATAGAAACGACGGTTTTATAATGAGTTTTCCGATTTTCGCGTACAATAAAGTATATATAACAATGGGTCCGTCTGCGTATCCATCGTCGATTAGAGATTTCTTTGTGTAAATGATAAGGCGATAAGATATCATTGGCCGGACGTTTTAAATTGAAAATTGAAGACTGACCCGTTTTTTGTATTGTTTTTTTTAGCTTTACGCTTTATGCCTAGTGGGGTAGAGGTACCGGAGCAACATATGCTACAGACTCTGAATACCTCTTTTGGCTCGTCTCTTCATACATGTCCTCCGGAGGGTCCTAATGCTTTTTAGGTGACCTCTCTCCAGTATTATCGATACTGTGTTCTTAAAGATAAACCGTGGTCTACTCATGACAACCTGGGTCTAATTTGTATTGGTTTTGTGCTCTAATGCAAATATTAATCATATGAAAGCCGATATTGTACAAACCGATGTTTTGTAATAATATTTCGATTCGACAAGAACGAAACGTAAAGAAATAATAACAGTTTATTAGTTTCACGTTAGTCCCTTTACAGCAGGATAGTCTACGCTAGTAGTGTTCAATCACTCTGTGTCCCAATTTAAATAAAATCGTTCCTCGATTGAGAACAATATTTAGAGAGCTACGTATGTTAAAAATTTTATAGTATACAGCTACATACAAATATTAATACATAGCTACCTACATATTATAGGTAAATATTAATATTAAAAACTATTGAACACATAAATGGCACCAGTAATAACGTAACTTAACGCCACCACCACCACATCGACTTTTCAGTGATCATTTTAACAAAATCCCAAAAATATTTGTGACCTATAATTATATTTAGACGTCGTTGTCAGTTTTAGCAAATCAATAGTCTCGAATCAAGAGCGAGTCTAAGACAGACGATGGAATAATAATTATGTATCGACTGACAATAAATGAAAGTGACATTTATGGATCACTACGTTTTATCTTTACACTATTTAATTTTTTTATAGCGTCACGCTCGCTTGACTAATCAGGGCAGAACCCAGTGTTAAGACACGCGGTTTCCCAATTTCTCATATTTTTTCGAGACATTGTTTGTAGAGTGAAGGAAATCAACGTCAACTCAACAGAATCCGGAGTGGTGAACGTAGTGTCTTACCACTAGGTTCACTCTGCCTACTTTGTAATGAGCGGGATACAGCGTGAAGCTGATAAAAAAGAATACAATATACAATGAGTTAGTATCTAATAATATCTAATAATGACAAAATGCACAGTGTTTGATCTGTGTTACTTCAGTTAAATACAACTATTTAGTATGACATTATTGCAAAATGCTCGCGACATTTCGAACTGTTTAAAATTAGTATTAGTTCAGTCTCAACAGTCATTCATTTGAATTTGATTTATTACAATAATACTTGCTAGTTGCTAGTGTCTTGTACCTTTACACGGTTTTATTCATTTCCTGTTCACAGGATACGTAGAGAATAGTGTTAAGACACTCCGTTGTTTACTTTCCTATTTTTTATTATTACTAATTGAGTTGCGGAACTCAACGCTGCTTTTTATTTAACTTAATAGGTTTGTTTCAAGCTTGTAGTAGAGGGTGATTGTAAACGCGACTTCTGGATTTGGGGTTCGATTCCCACTAAGAAAAAGAAATGCGTATTTAATATTTTAGTTTGAGTTTCGCTACTCACTACTCAACACGCAATATCTGGAGGATTGGGTAACAAAAGTGTCTTAATAGGAAAAAAGTGCCTTAATACTAGGTTCTCATATTCCCTCTGTCGACGACGTATGGGATACAACGTGAAACTAATAGAAGTAATAATAGAAAATCGATCATGATTTTAAATATAAACATTTATTACTCAAAATCATCAAACTAATTTCTAGGTTTAATAGTCAATAGGTATTTTAGGTTGTATTAAATAGATTTATGTTGCAGCATTTCGTTTGTCAGTTGTGTCAGTCATTTCGGTAAAGTCGTAAAGGACGCGTATCGTTTGACTTTAGTGGAATTGTAAATTGTGCATGATTTATTTAATGTGGCGAATCTTCGTTTCCTGGTATTTACTTGGGGATCACCTAAAATATTTGGAACGATAATACCTACCTACTTGCATAAATGTAGCATAGTATGTGTTGGTAGTTCGAATCTTAATTTGGGGTAAATGTTAGGGTAATATATATAAAAGTTCGATAGAACGAGGAATTTAAGCTCGGCGTTCAGTTCCGCCACTCAGCACATAAATTCTGGGAACAGTGGGGAACCTTTACAAAGTTCACCCAACCAACCCCGCTATATGGGGCCTACAAAACTAATATCAAGGAAGGCTATAGGTTATATAATATCACGTTAGTCGTTTCAAGTTCACGGTCACTCACAATTGTGTTATCTGACATATACGACTCTTCATTATTTGTATTAATAAAACCTCAATTATTTTTAGTAGGAAATGCTATTTAACAACAAATTCCTAAAGATCAAAAACATATCGATATCAAATTAAATCTTAATAATTAATAGAAAGCATATTCTAGTCCACACAGCTCTATGTAGAGGACAATTAACCAAATTGACACTAACACCGTGCTGGCGATAACGTCGCACTCAATTAACTTGAATGTGTGATATATTTGACCTTTAGTTAGGATTTGTATGGGATTTTAAGTTACGATTCGTTCAGATTTTTATATGTTTTCTAAAAAAGCATAAAAATAAACATATGTCAACTAACCACTTGTATAGTTTGTAAGGTAGTGTAGTTTGTTTTTGTCTATCCTGCTAAATGAGGGATACAGAGTGAAGATAAAAAAAAGTTTAAAACATTGAGGACCCAGTGTTGTGACACTCCGTTCCCTACTTTCCGAATTCGAAACGTTGCAACTTGTCAGGGCAGTGATGTAAATATTTTATTACCCCGACAGGGTAATAAAACCAAGAGTATGTAAGTAATGGTTCAAATTGAAAATTTTCTTTAGAATTATCAGATATATTACAACGAGTAAGTCGTTTCGGTAGAAATAAAAATATGAAACATTTAATCATCGGAGTGGCAATCGAACCCACAACCACCGCGTTTACAGCCGAACTCGTTTACTTTTGCGCCACATCGACTTAGGTAATTATATTTAGTTTAACATAATAATATAAGTGAAGTAACATCTCAAACAACTATTAGGAACGACGCTTCAAACATTCTATTTACGTGTTTAGAGTTCCTAGAAAATTCTAATGTTCTCACTTCGGTGTCGAATCTGTGACAATCGACGAGTGACAGCTCTCTTTAGCACTCAAACTAAACAAAACTGAACCAGAGTTAAATAAACTAATGTATAACTGGATTTGTTATTTGTAGATAAATATTTAAATATTATAAAATATTTAATAACTTTTTTTAGCTTCATTGTTTCCCACACATAGGCGTGTTAGGTAGGGCGACCTGGGAACCTAGTGGTAAGACTTTCCCCACTTACCGCCGATTTCTGGAGGCGTTGCGTGTTGAGTGGCGTAACTTAACCGCCCTCTTTGCCTCAAAACTATTAAAAAACGAAAATATTAAAAAAATATTTCTTGGAAATCTAACCCGTAACCTGGCGCCTTTAAAGTCACGCTTGTGTTCCGGCACGACTGGCCTCAATATCATTTCAAATTACTTAGATTAAAAATGGTTAACGTTTTCATAGCAGGGTAATACGCATCGTAAAACTTTTGCAGACATTATGTATCGAGTGACGGAACTCGACGCCGCGGTTCGTCTTATTATGATATATTCTAAGCAAGAAAATAAGAAGTATTCATTCCCGTAAATGAGAGTCGCACCCACAATGTTCTCGTCTCTGCGTGATCTATTGTGACTCATTATACCAGTGCTCGTCCCCCACTAAGAAAAACTATTTTTTTTTTCATTTCCCCGCATTTTTTTGGTATTCAAAAAGTGAAATTTATTTTTTAATATTGTATTTATATTGTTATATTTTAAGCCTCATTCATACGTGCATTTCAAAATATCGAGTTTAAATTAAAAATAATTTAACAAAATAAAGTAACTTACGTTGAAAAATCTTTATTTCATAACACCACAGGATTCATAACTGAAAAGAGAAAATAATTGTTAAAAGATTAAATAACAAAAAAGTATATTAATTTAATTATAGTTTCTACTGAACCAATCGACGCGTACAATGTGTGCCACTTTATACTAAAGCGTGTATCGTCAAACATATGGTACTGTGTCGTATGTTTATTTTATTATTTTAATACATTTTTATACATAATTTTATAAAAAAAAGATTATTATACATATGCTAAATAATTATTTGTTAAGTAGTATCGAAGAACTACATTGAAATTTTCAAATTAATGAAATTTAAATAAATCAAATTAGCTTCACGCTGTATCCCGCACACAGCAAGGTAGGCAGAGGGAACCTAGTGTTACACACCCCGTTTCCCACTTTCTGCCGAATTCTGGAGGCATTGCGTGTTGAGTGGCAGAACTCAACGCCGCGCTTAGCCTCGACACCAGAGCGAAGAAAATGGAAATATAAAATTAAGTAAATATTTCATCTCCTCGAATGGGAATCGAACCCACAACCAGTCGGTTTTACAGTCACACTTCGTGGCGCTGCGCCACGACTGGCCTCGCTGACTGGCTGAATGGAATTTAGTTATATAAAATATCTTTATAATATACATATTTTATATAATACTCTTCCAAATGGAAATCGAACCTACATTCATTATGAGCAGCCCATTTAATTAGAAAACTTAAAATATAAGAAAAATTTAGAAGTGCATTATACCGTGTGCCACCACATGTATAAGTGATTTAATGAAAATTTATATAATCATGTTAATTTGATTTTAACAGCTGGCGCCAAACGATTTACGATTTACACGAAAGTAAGTATCGTAAGTCAAATGAAAAATCTTTATTGCCGCATCGATAATGATTAAAATTCCGTAACAGAAACGATAACCAACGGAACCGGGTATGATAATAAAACTCTGTCCCGTTAAGACAACTCTGTCTTTAAATGTTTTCCATTTCTTATTATACTTACAATTGTAGGAATCGTCAGAAGACAGTATACTGACTTTACTTACTTACATAATTTTACGTGGTTTTCGAAGGTTTCAGTTAAAAAATTTTAAATAAACATTATTTTTTAAGTATTAACAAAATAATAGACAAATACATGAATATTACGATATACCGAATATATCGAAATTGATATTAAAAATATTTTATAATTATTTAAATTTGATATTAAACTTGTTATCGGAAAAACGAAACGAAAATATTTCATTCCCTCGAGTAGGAATTGAAACCGTAACCGTCACGCTTATAGACACACTCTGTGCCACTGCGTCATGAGGGCTTCATGTATCATACCTATAGAATAATATAAAACAATATAAATAATAAAGGTCTTGTTAAAGGCGTTTTTATTATTTACATTGAAATCCGAGCCAAGGATTTACGACGAACAGATTTTACGACTTAAGTAGAATCGCGAGGCAATTATGCGCGGTTCCGTGATATTGAGACATCAATCATTAATTACTTTACGGTGCAGTGGCACTGCACTGCGTTTAGTGACCGTAAACGCAATGGACGTGGGTTCGATTTCTACTCAACAGATTTTATTACGTCGCTATGATTACAATACAAAGCGCAGTGTTGAGTTCCACCGTTTAATACGCAATGTCTTAAAGTTGAGAACAAAAAACCTCAAAACTGATGGTTATTTGGATTGTTCATCGGTTTGTATGTTCGTTTTCTTTGCGTTATCTCCTGAATGTAGTAGAGTAAATAGGAGCTGGTGTTGACTGTTCAACACCTATCTATAATCAGGTTTTGCATACAATTTCAAGATATGCGGAATACAGCTAAAAAACTTATTTGACGTCTGACGTCCCTGAGTGACAGAACATCCATATTAAAAACATAGAAAACTGAATTCCAAAAAATTGAAGAACTAGCACACCTAAATTCCCCTCAACTATCACATTACAATCTGCATTATCTCAACAACAACAAAAAATCCAAAGAACACAAAAGACGACTCAATAAGTCAATAACTTATACAAATCATAGAAAAAAGAACCGTTCTTTACAGTTCTAGTTAATTAGACCCGAGGAAAAACGTGAAACTCGGTTTCGGCGTTTACAAAAGATAAGAATTTGTTGTATCGATTACGATCGAGGCGCGCTCGCGGTCACTCTAACAAAGCGTTTTGGTATCGAGTCACACAATTAGAAGCGATCGGCCGAATGTACGCCGCTTTGTCGGTACCGTTGTCACTGTGGTGCGTTCCGCTTGGCGCTGTTTAGTTGCATTTGGATTGTTTATCCGTTTGTATGTTCGTTTTGAGCTTCACGCTGTATCCCGCATACAGCAGGGTAGGCAGAGGGAACCTAGTGTTAAGACACTCCGTTCCCCACTTTCTGCTGAATTCTTTGCGTGTTGAGGGGCAGAACTCAACGCCGCGCTTAGCTTCGACACCAGAGCGAAGAAATGGAAATATAAATTTAAGTAAATATTTCATCTCCTCGAGTGGGGATCGAACCCCCAACCAGTCGGTTTTACAGTCACACTTTGTGCCTCTGCGCCACGACTGGCCTCACCTGGCCTGACTGTATGTTCGTTTTCTTTGCTTTATCTCTTGAATGTAGCAAAGTAGATAGTAGCTAGTGTTAAAACACTCCGCTGTAGGTTTTACTGTATGCAAGATATTGAGTGTCGGAATCCAACGTTGCAAATTGATTTTTTATTATATTAGTATTATAATAAGTATAATATGTTTGTATTTATTGATTTTAAAATACCGATTTGTCTTGTTATCTTGTTTCTGTTGCAATTTGTAAGAATTATGCTTTAAATGTTTTTGTATGCACATAATTAAAACGCAGGTATTTTCGATATATCTAGAATATCTTAATGGATGTGTTTATATATTATCAGTGTCGATGAACTTTTAGTCACCTTATATTTGTAATACAGTCTAATTGTAAGTGTTTTGGTTGTAGGTTCGATTCCAACTAGAGAAAATTAAATTACCAAAGTACGACCTTCAGTTCCGCCATTCAATACACAGACATAGCGTGAAGTTAAAAAAATCGTATTTTTTATAAATAATTATATTATTAATTTTAAAATAATTATTTTTTATGAACATATAATAACTATAATAAACTAGAATTTTTGCTAATACAGAGAAGATATTCAAATTGAATATCAGATAAACTTCAATAAAGAATAAAGAAAATGAAATTATACTCTTCTCTCTACAAAATCCATAAACTTTAACACAAAAATTTATACAAAAAATATAAGAAATTTAATATTATTACTTAATTTTTTTAGCAAGTACATGGACATTTTTGTTCGTCGTCTCTTCTATTCCTTTCTAATAATTTTACATTTAGAAGCACCAAGTGCAACAAACCAGCCGTGTTTGGCATCACGGCACAGACAGACGCTGTCGACTCAAAGGCATTAGAATGATCGACGTGACCGCGCACTTTTTTACAGGACATGCTTTGCTTGAGGCTTTAACAATATGGCCACGTGCTGTTCGAGTTGATTGAGATTTAGGATATTAGTATAAACTAAGATGTAATAGACGGTATTGTTATAGTAATATTGTACAAAAAAAACAACTTCACGCTCTTTCCCGCAGAGCAGGGTAGGTAAAGAAATCTACTATTACGACAATCCGTTCCCCACTTTCTACCATATCTTCAAGACTATGTGAGTTGAGTTACGGAACTTAACTCCGAGTTTTGTCTATTAAATAGGAAAACTGAAATTTCCCCTAAATAGGCATCGGACCAACAGTCAAATTAAATATGTCATTTATATCAATAACAGTGTATAAGTACATTTAGATGACGTGCAATGGTTGTTTTAAGTGTTAATTTATAATTTCAAGATTTAAAAAAAATATATAACCAATATTTCAATACAATAATATGATATCATCTACAATACAATCATTTGGTATATAGTATGATAACCCATTTAATTCCATTATAATGGAGCATATAAAACGTTTTTTTTCAATCTATATTTGTGTAAAGTGAGAAATAGTTAATAATTTCTCTGATATATTCCTAGAAGGATTCGCGAGTTTAATGAAATACTATGCATACTAATTTCAATAGCTACTAGGGCTGAAAGCTTTCTACCAACTGGGATCTACTCATAAAATTTTTCAAATCTCAAATCAAAGGACAAGATACAGGTCAACTCATTCTGCAGAAATCCAGGGCAGTACGCGTGGCAATTAAGAAATCGTTGTTGGTAGTTTGATATAATAATTATGTCAACTGACAGACTAATGCCACCTTAGTGTACTACCATGTGTAACCACGGTTTATTATAAACGCGATTAATCGGGATAAATAGTAGAATTTAAAGTGAGAAATAGTTGTTTTGCGTCTAGATACACCACAAGAAAAATAATATCAACTCCGAAGCAGTATAACATAGATTTTTTTGCGAAATTTTACTATATTTAGACTTATATTTCAGAATTGGTTTTTAGCAAATAAAAAAAATACTTCTATAATTTATATAGATAATATTAAAAATAACTAAAACGCACGTGTTTCGTGCGAAATTTGTAGAGTCAACTCACAATAGCTGGGGCTGTCGCTGGCGTGACTTGCGGGACTTCCACCCTGTTGAATGTTAGGGTGGCCATGAGTGCCAATTAAAGAGTATTTTATATTTTTTCAATTTAATATTTTACTTTATGAATTATTTTATTTGGCCCCACGTTTTATGCCTAGCGGAGTCGATACTACGTACACTTCTCATTCTCCAAGATTCCTTGTCTCTCTTCTTGTAATATCATCGATCCTATTTTCTCGTAGAATAACCGGAGACTCTCTCGTGCATGTAGATAGGTTACGTAGAGGGAATGTTCGTAAATAATGGCAACGTATAGATCGAAGTTATTTATTTTTAATTTCACAGACGTTTATAGAGCTCTAAACTTAATCAATGAGTCATATATTTTTCAAAACACAAACAATGACGTTTAATTGATTATAGCTTTCTACGATTTCTGAAATAAAAATATAAAAAATGAAAAAGCAAGTAAGCAGTAATTTGTCATAAGTCTTAATTGACAACTTACGCACAAACTAACTTTAATTTAAACAGAATACTAATAATTTAAAATGATGAAAATGGGCGTTAAAGTCATTTCGTAATACTAGTGTAAGTTAAAGATAAAGCACATATGTTCGTAGAACCTATTAAATTTTTGCTCACGGTCTCTTCTTAGAAATCATATGATAGATAGATAATTCGTCACTTATTTTAATATCGTTTTGCAATGAACGAATTTAAAATACGTCAGGTTTGTAATTAACATTAAAATTTTATAGCGCAAATACTAGATCTATAAAAATTATAACTGGCAATTTCAATCAATTATTGCTAATTTTGATATATATTTGATATGAAATGTGTCAGTTTTTGGAATTAATATTTCATTATATGTTAAAAGGAAGGATGTTGTCGGGCTTTTTGAGCTAAAAATAGCTGAAGTAGCTTCTTTTATGCGTCCATGTAATCAGTGCTAAGAGTTTAGTTTTAACATAAAAAAATACAAATAATAATGTACACATAAATATTATATTTCAGCAACAGCGAAGTAAAATTGGGCTGATAGTTTTAATATAAACGAACGATGTCCGAGCCATCTTTTGTTATTATTTATAAGTTAAAGGTTTTAAATTTTACTTAAGTTATTTAAACTCAACCTCTACAATATATATTCACCCTGTATCCCGCATATAGCATTGAGGACAGAGGGAACATAGTGTAAAAACACTCTGTTCTTTACTTTTCACTCAATTTTCGAGACATTGCGTGTTACGTGTCGGACTAAGCGCCACGTTTTAAATATATCTTGTACGTACAGTAAATTAATATAACCACTAAACTTAAAAAAAATACTCTCCAAAAACACAAAAATGATATCCACACTCGCGTATCAAGCAGAGCATCTAAGTGACGGTGATCGACAAAAAAGGGATGAAGTGCGATTTTATTAACACAAGCTTTCATCAACGAACAAAAATACTTGCATTGAATAATATAACAAATGATGTTGTTTTCTATAAACGTGGAAAATTGATGAAAGTTGCGCCTAGAATGGGTGATGTATGGAGTTCGATTTCGCACTTAGGAAACCATTGACGGAGGTGACGATGGCTTTTGCTTTGATCAAAGATTGATAGACCTACCTTTCGGATTTGATTTACTTTCTAACGGTGTGGACAGATATTTTGTGATGAATTTTTGATTTGTTAAATTTTGATGTGTCGTCTCTATGACTGTTGTAAGAATTGTTTAATGTAGAATGTATGAAGTTAATGAAAGTAAATAAAAGTTTTTGTTTAACTTTGCTTCTTTATGCGCTGTTGATTTCCACTTAATATGCAATGCCTCGAGAATTCGGTGGAAAGTGGGAAACGGAAGCTTGCTAATGGGTACGGACTGTCCTCACACTAGGTGACTACGTTCTCTCTACCTACCCTGATATAAACAGCCTATCTAGTACTAATATCGCTCTTTCATTAATTCTACCGCTATTTAACATTATAACTATATAAGTCGAGAAGGTTTGTCCTGAAGTGTGAACGGTATTAGAACACTTACTTTACAATCTAGGCTTCAAAATAAAAATGAGGTAATATTTGTTTATTATCTTCTATGAAAATGAGATGTTAGAACTTTTCCTTAATTTATATGAATTATCGGCCTATACCATCCTCTCATATCTAAATTGTTTTTAGTGGAACTTAAAGAGCAGACTTGTTTTTCGTATGCATATTATTTAATTATCAGCTTCACGCTATATCCCGCACACGGCTGGGTAGGCAGAGGGAACCTAGTATTAAGACACTCCGTTCCCCACTTTCTGCCGAATTCCGGAGGCATTGCATGTTGAGTGGCAGAGTACAACGCCGCGCTTGTCCTCGACACCAGAGTAAAGAAATGGAAATATAAATTTAAGTAAATATTTCATCTCCTCGAGTGGGGATCGAACCCACAACCAGTCGGTTCTACAGTCACACTTTGTGCACTCTGCACGACTGGCCATCGTGCAGCCATCATTTAATAGATTGATAATAACTATATTTCAAAATTATTCTTGGCTTACCAAACGTGTAAATATTTCATACAATTCCATTCATTTATTCAATCCATAAAAGGCCTTCGTCACGATTAAGGGGAGATGTCGTCAGTAGTTGTGGATTCGATTAAATATAAAAATATTTTCATTTATAAATGATTTCATTTCCTTCATTAATTAATACAACAAAAGAGCGATTAAAAACAAACTCGCTAATTGTAAAATAACACGAATTACAAAACACAACAAGATACCTATTTGTAATTTGTAAAATGACCTTTCATTCTACAAAAAAAAAGGAAAAATGTCTACTGTTTATAGCAAGGTTCTCAGAGAGTTGCTAATGTAAAAATTCTAGGTTCTCCGCGTTCCTTTCCTTCTGAAGGTGAGACAACTCGTGTTAAGACCGACTTCACCAATAAACATAATTTATTCCCCAAATGGGGATCGAACGCGCAACCATTGAGCGGCGAACCATTAAAGTCGAAACTGTGTCCTATTATGACACTATAGCCTAAAAATATTTACAAAAACAAAAAGACCGATACAAAAAAATAAATAAAAAGAAAACTAATTGAAAAATGACACAAATGACAAAACAAAACAACGTATCATTTACAAAATTAGCTTCGACTCAACTATAAATGGGTATTCAACTATTCACCAACTGAACTATAGGTAGAGGTGCCCTGCGCTATAATTTAAACACCTGTGGGAATTACGAGGCAGCTGTTGCGAATAAGGGTGGTCGGTGACTCAGCGCATTCTACGCGTCTGTACTTACTTACATAGCTGACAGTGGCCGCCGATTCATATTGTTGTGTAAGTATTGTAAGTTAATTAATTTAAAATGCCATTTGTGATATTTCTTTTTTTTATATTTAGAGGTTTTATTTTGAGGAGTATAATGTTAAGAGACTTTATTACACTTACTGTCTATTTTAGAGACATTGTGCGGTTTATGTCGCACGGATGCTGCAATCTGTCAATCCATGATAGAGGAAAACTGAAATATCTAGAATCTAAATATATAAAACTTTAAGGCCGTTATGATGCAGTGCCACAAGCGTGAGACTATAAATGCAACGGTTGTGTGGTTGTGCAACTAAGCACTAAGACAGAAAGACTTCTCGAAATTACCATAAGAACGCGAAAAATTGAATTTTCTATTAAGACGTTAATCTTAAATTGCACATGAGCAAAGTTGCGGGCAACGACTAGTTAGTCTATATACACTGTATTGACCAAGTTCCTCCAAAAACATAACGATAGTTTAATAACAAAATTTGATAGACACATATATCTACTTAACAAATCAACTATCACAATCTTATTTATATATTCAAAGAACACCATCACATATAACATCAATAAGCAATAAACCAATTATATTTATGTGATGATATTATCAATATTTTATAAGATACAAAGCGTAACTCGATATAAAGGCACAACCGGAAATCGAATCGACTACTAGTAACAGCCATACTATTATAATCACGTCGTAAAATATTACAAAAATTAGTAATGGCTTGGATTGTATTAAATTATTGTTATATTAGCATAATATCAGAATTAAAGCGAAACACAAATTTTTATATCGTTAGTAGGTATACGTTTATAGCGTTTTATTTACATAAGTTTGTGTGGCCCTTATTCGGCTTTATATGTCTAGATAAAGAACTAATTGTCTTTTCGTTTTTTTTTTCTTTAATACTTTGTTGTGTAGCGGAGCGCAACGCCGCGCTCTGCCTTGTTACCAACGCGAGGAAAAAATAAATAAATATTTAATTCCCCCAAGTGGGAATTGAATCTATAACTGATACGTTTACAGTCGCATACCGCGCGGCCTCCAATTTGTTTTTTAATGTGAATTATCATTCCTAATACATTGAGAACAGTAATGGGTTCGATTTCGTATGATGCAATTTAAATATATTTACAAAATATTCTTCTAAAAAATTCTAAACATAATAATCCTAAAATTATATTCATCAACACATTAAATATTTATTACTTTTATTTAAAAAAATCAAGAATTAATCGTCATCATTTTTTAAAAGACATCAACAATTTCAACGAAAACTAACTAAAAAAATCCAATAATTTTAACATCAAATCATTCCACGAACCATTTGAAATGCACAAACAAACAAACTTATAAATAAATAAATATATAGAATATAAAACTTAATAAATATAAAAATAATAAAAAAACATAGCAATAAAACGCTAAATTCATACGACGTGTGTAGTTCACACGTCCAGATATCGATCATTAAAGATTAAATTATAAGTCGTTAAAATGTGTAAGGCAAAGGTGCATTAACTGTAAACGCGATGGTTGTGGGTTCACAACGACTTAACGACCTGCGACAAGATGAAGTGCGGCGTTGAGTTCCGCGATTCAACACGGATTGTTTGTGACAAGATTCTTAGTTTATCGTCTTATATATTTATATTCATAACCATAATAAAATTACTGGTGGATTCATCCATGGTCGCTACTAAGAATAGTATGACGCATTGGAAGTTCCTGAGGTCACGACAGGTACAGTGGGTTAAATCGCTCAACGTGACCTTCCTCAATAAAAAGACTATTCATAACAAAACTAATTGTTAAATACGGAGCACTAGTTCCTGAGATTAGCTGTGTTATGTACCACCAAACAAACTCTTTATCTTTATAAAATTAAAATATTATTTATATTAGTGTAAAAAAAGTTTCTTAGGTCATTTTATCCAAAAAGAAAGGTTATAATCATTTTGGGCCGAAGACCCGTCTAATGATGTTGATCTCTTAAATTAAATAGTTTGGTCGGCATTAAAATTTTTCAACTTATGGTTTTTAGAACAGTAATGTAATATACAGGCTGTTTTAAAATTGTCAATCGTTTTTAAGTTTATGTGTGTATAGATGAAATCAGTTCTGAATTGTTTTATATGTGCAGGGTGTTAATTTGTTTGTTTTATAAGAAATAATAAAAGTTTTATACATTTTTTTACACTGTATGACTGTCTGACTGAACTTGATGATTGGAGTTTCAGTTTTCACTTATAAAAATATTTTCAATATCGTTATTTAACTCTACACAAACTATTTCGGAAATTTAATCTCTTGGTTACCTCTGCATATTTTCAACATACTCGATAAAACGTGAGGCTGATTTAATATAACTTAATCTATATTATTTTTTATTTTATTGAAAAGACTAAAGAGTAAGAAGGTAAGTCATCACCGCGGCCCAGACTCCGTACAACTCCAGAGGACCTACAGGTGGGTTGGTGCTGGCTTTTGAGGTGGAGATGGACGCGCTTTTTGAAGGTATGGGTACCTTCTTCGTCTTCGTCTTATCGACCTGAAAACACTGCCGTAAGTAGGCTATTCTATAGTTGATAATGTTATCTAAAACCTCCGAAGGCTATACAAAGGTTATATTCAACCGTTAACAGGTAAAACGTCGAGAAGTAAACGAGATATGGAAAATGAATTATGCAAATACGTTTTTAATATATTTCTATAATCTATGTTTTATTCAATCATTGCAATGCTGACAATATACAAATAAAAAATGTTTGTAGGTTAAAAACAATTAATATGTTTATGAAAGTTAAAACTAAGAACGATTGTGAAGAGGTAGATGACAGTTGACGAGGCGAAAGAGGTATGCAGATAATTGTTAGTTCAATTCTAACTTGGACAAGAATTATATTTAAAATTCTTAATTTCTCTGCTCCAGAAGGTAAATCGCCGCGGTGAATTTCCCCACTCGATAAGCAATATCTCCGTAATTAATCGGAAAATGGAAGACGGAGAGTTAAACTTGGTTCCTCTGTCTTCCTCTATGCGACGAAAATTGTAAAGCTGCTTCATAAAATATTAGCCACTTAACAACAACCACAGTCAAATATTATCAGTTAATAGTTTAGATGTCAATAACATACATATAAAATATAATACGCTCTGTCAATATGTTGTGAAATTTAATTATTTAGGCAAAATAAAGCAACGCTGGGTACAAATTGCGTGGATGGTCGATCGCCGCCGTGTTTGGTCAGCTGATTGACGGCCGATATTGTTTTGTAAAATGCCGACAGGGCGCCGCTACTACTGACTACTACGTGCTGTGGAAAATTTTGCTTAAATATTGTATTTTATCACTTATTTTCTTGGGAAATATATATATTTGGTTTTAAATGAGAATTTATTTTGTTCTTTTGCACGGAACGTTATATGTAACATTCGTTTTTTATCTTCAATTTGAGATAAATCGATCTAATCTCTGAGTCAAGATTTTTTTATGTTTACAGTGTATCCCGTATATAGCATTAGATTTAAAACAAAACATTTTTTGTATTAAAAAATCAAATGTGAGCATAATTTCTTCAACCAAATGATGATATGAAAATTTTCAATCACCAGTACTAACTCAGAATTATATCTATTAAATAAAAAAAAACTTAAAAAATAAATAAAAGTAGTTAAAACGGATCACCGCTTTGTACTTTAGATAATATCATCAAGTCAAAAAAAGAAATAAAAAACGGATGAAATGCGAGATGTACCCACTGAGGGTTCCGTACCAATTTCATTGTATGCGCTCACTTTCATATGAAATGACACACAAATATAGGTTTCTATACTTTTATGTATAATACACCAATGTATTTCAATTTTTTTATTTTTTAAGTTTATTTGTCCTTTTTGGTATATTTTATAATTATAATCTTCAGAAAGGTCTAAGTTCATACAAAAGATTTACGAATTTCGTACAAAATGCTGCAAAAACTATACATAAAAGATCGTATCGACTTAGGAGCTGCCTTATTTCTTTGCTCAAAGGGACTGTCGAGGTGGATATATAATATTAATTTAAACTTGATACCTCCACACAATCTTAAAAACAATTGACAGACAGACAGGATTTTTACTTTCGAGATGAGGACCCTAAAAGCTGTATTCTAATAACATATATAGATAAAAATCTACATTATTATATATAATTTTAAACGAATGTCGTTGTTTTAAATAATCTATAATATGGTAGTAAAGACTTAAAACGGAGACGCCATTATGTAAAGTGATGATAAACATTCTGTTCCAAACTTTCAATTTGATAAGAGGTATATAGTAGATATTTAAAATGTTGGTATTTGTTTGAACAGATTGAGATAAAGATCATTAACATAGCCATTGTGTGTCAAATTCTTTTTTTTTTCCTTATACATTTAAATGGTAATACATGAAGTGATAGATTTTTTGTAAAATTTCTCTAGAAATACATAGATCTTTTAGTAAATTCTAAGTATTAGTATTAGAATACTGACTACTTAATTCTAGGTTCCATTTGACTACCTTGCTGTGCGGAGAAAGGCATAAGTTGTTCTTTTTTAGGATGACGTACCCAAAAGGCTGAACCCTATTGCTAAGAATCAGCTGTCCATCCGTCCGTCTGTCACTAGGATGTACCTCATGAACCGTGATAGTTTTATATTCACAGATGATGTATTTCTGTTGCCGCTATAACAACAAATACTAAAATAACTGAATTAAATAAATATTTAAGGGAGCTCTTAGCGTTTTTATAGAGTAAAGTACGGAACCATTTTTTAACGATTCTCCTTATATAATATGTTATTAAAAACAAAATACATCGAAAATTTTCATAATATTTATCAAAATGACACAAAAACATATCATAGTAAGGGATATACAACACGCGAAGCATCGAAATTGTGGCGTCGATGGAAAATAGTTAATTTGGCCGTCGCTGGTGTAACAAAATTCCGCCGATACTGTTTTGACGGGCGGATGGGAACCTGACGGGGAGCGCTGTGTATTGATAATTTACTTCTGGATTATTTAGTTTCAGTAATAACTTTAGTTCAATATTAACTGATTCAGAGGCCGTCGTGGCGCACAAACGCGCTACTGTGTTTACTCTAAATGAGAAGACTGTGGTTTCCATTTTTACTTGGAAGAATTTTGATTTCCTCGCGGTGGTAATGCTTAACGTAACACGCAATGCCTCAAAAATTTGGCGGGGAACGGAAGTATCCGAATGGAGTGTCTTATCACTAGGTTCCCTCTGCCTACTCTGTTATGTGCGGGATACAGCGTAAAAATATATAAAAAACTGACAAATTACAATTTGTCACGTTTACAGTCGCACAGTTTTGCCACGGTTCTCCAAATATTTTTTTGATATCATTTAAAAAATATATATTTCATATTTTTATATATTTATTTTTCTATATTGTAAAAGGTTTTTGAAATCTTAGCCATCTAACCATAAGATTGGTGGTAATTATTATAATAAGTATACGTGTCTACATATGTATGTATTAATGTTAATGTTGACTTTTTAAACTTTTAACAGAGGCTGCACACTGTGGCTCTTAAAAGTTAAAGTTGTACTCAAATTTTCTTGATTCATTCATCTCATTTACATATGTAAGGATAATAGACCTAATACGGAATTATAGAAGCTCTTCTGAAGATGTTGCCGTGAGCTCACCACTACCCTACACAGCTATCTACCGTTGGCAAATCTTTGTTTCAGAGAGCCCACCACCTCTGCGACGCTGAAAAATGCCCGCCAGGTGAAAAATGCCCTTTATCAGAACAAGTTGCCAGTTACCCGCCAACGTTGTCAAAAAACCAACAAGCCACCCACAGTAGAGAAACAGCCGGCACTTCTACCATATGTGAAGGAGTTACAGACAGCAAACCCAGCCACTACATTAGGTTTGATAAACTCTAAATCCTCGCTAAAGAAAACAGATACATTCCTAGAATGATCAGCGAGGCTATTGAAATACAAAAACATCCTAATTCCAATAGAGAGGATGGCTGGAAACTTTCTACCACCTGGGACCCACTCATAAAATCATTGAAGTCTCAAGCCCACCATAAAAGAGGGCAAGATTCCTCATTCTGCAGGAATCCAGGACAGTACGCGATGTAATTAAGAAATCGTTGGAGCAGACGAATACCACCTCAGTCTACCCGTGACCATGGACTACTGCAAAGTGTTCGAAACGTCGAGTTTCCAAAATGTATAATGTTCAATATATGCGATTGATCCGGTTAAAATTGTTTCATTTAAAGTATATATTGTATATTTTTCAACTCTAAGCACTTGCCCTGATAGTAATGTAGAGAAAGAGACCCTGTGGTTCTTTATGAAATTTTCAATACAGACTTAACACATCAGAATGTATTTATGGTCTATGACAATATACGGAAAAAATATTAAAAAAAACTGAATTCTAAATATTTTTTTAATTATACAAGATCCATCAAGTTTTCTACTTAAATATTCTTCATAACTTATGTATGTATGTATAATAAAGAACAAATATCTCCAAAACATAAAATCTTGTCTATAGTCCATACCAGCGTGTTTCAATATAAATCACCGATACCGTCCACGAAAACCGGATCTCTTAGCTATTTGATATATAAATAAACGTATTATTGACACGCTGTCCAAATTTAATTAACCAAAACAGTTATGCAAATCAATACAAATTCTTTAACAGACGATTTCAAATCCAAGATTGTTAGTTTTGAATAAGATAAAACAATAAATTAAATTAATATGCTGAATAAATTTTCTTTTATTTAACTAGGTTTAGATCGTGGGTTTACGCAGATTGCTTTATATTTTTGTATATGGCGTTATTAAAAATTATTTTATTTCTTTTGCTCTAGTAGAAAAGGTGCGACGTTAGGTTCCGCCACTCAAAAACTTGGGGAGAAGTGGGGTTCGGAGTGTCTTAATACTGGGTTCCAGCATCCTACCATGATATGCGGAAAGTATCGTAAGCTTAAAAAATAAAGTACACTTACTTTTTGTTTAAAATGAGTTCGATAAATCGAACTCATAACCGTCATATTTAGTTCCTTATGTGGGCATTCCTACCTCAGGAAATTAAATATTTAATATTCACATTTAATCCCTCTGGGTGACGAGACAAAGCGCAGCATTGAGTTACGCTACTCAGAACACTATACCTTCAATTCAGCGGAAAGTGGGACATAGAAGCGTTTTTAGGGAGTGCCTTAATTCTAGGTTCCCAGGTTCCCTCCACCTAACCCAATATATAGGATAGCGTTAAGGTATAAACAGAAGAGTTCTTACTAGTAGATATTAAAACAAAATACATAAACATAAGTATTTTAACATATCAAATAAACACATCAATCTTATCTCAACTTAGATCTTGAGATAATCTTTTGATTTTGTTCATCTCATTAACACATTAAAATCCCTTACGTTTAGTGGGTAATAGCTATTCAAAATTACTTAATTTTGGTACCACCTGTGAATATAATTACTAAATTAATGTTTTTTATCGTCGTTTTTTAAGAATTTGTAACTTCTATGGGAACTTTAAATCGAGTGAGAAGTATTCAAAAAATGTTATAGGTACTCGTATAGAAAGTAGAAAAATTTAAACTTTTCTTTCCTTGCTAACCAAATTTCGTGTTAAGACACTCCGTACAGTTTTCCAGATATTGAGTACTGAATGGCGAAACTCTACATTACGTTTAAACAGACCGGGGAATCCGTCGCGGTTACAGTTCGAGGCCTCTACACTATTTTAACTGTTTATATCATATTCATATTATACGTTAGACAAATTTCCGTTTAGTTTATTACAAAGGTAACTTGAAATAAAACAGGTAAGTACAAGGGTATAATAACGGTTTTTTTTACCTAATAAGGTACGCGGTCTCCATACTAGTAAATGTGGGGAAACACCTATAGGAAGTTGGTTGATATATTTGAAAGTATAATGGCTTCGTGATCAATAATAGATTTATGTTAGTTTAGTCGTTTATTGTCAATTGTCTTAAATGTCAAGTTTTAAATAATGTTACGCTTAAAAGGAAGTTCATATTTTATAATAGTAAGTTTTTTTTATATAACATTGAGTTTTCTATCACTCTCCCGTATTGGAGAACGCAAAAGAACGCCGCGCTCTGGCATCCATTAAGAAAAATTAAGGTAGGCAAAGAGAAAAAAAGATCTAGTGTCAGGATAATATTCAAAATATTGTGTGTCGAGTGGCAGAACTTAACGCCACATTTGATCTTATCAGAGTCGGTAAAATAATTCATACCACAGAGATGGATTTCAACTCCCAACCGTCACGTTTATAGTCATATAAATTTATTTTACCTAGTTAACCTTCTGGTAACTGTATCACGACGACATCAAATGAAAGATCCTAAAAAAAAATTAAATCAACTTCCCGCTGTATCCCGCACACAGCAGGGAAGGAGGGAACCCAGAGTCAAGACAGTCCGTTCCTCAGTGTCCGCCGAGTTCTGAAGGCATTGCATGTTGGGTGGCGGAATTCAACGCCGCGCTTTGCCTCGACACCAAAGCGAGGAAATGAAAATATAAATGCAAATAAATAAATGAAAGAGGTGCTCGCTGTTTATGACACCATGAGTCATGACACATTCATCAAGTACAGTGTGTTATATAAAAACCACTAACGTGATGTAATAAAATCCTTACCCGATAAATAGACATAAATAGCATATTCAATATAAAGAGTATTTTTCAATTTGAACCAATAGTTCCTGAGATAAAAGCGTCCAACGAAACAAACACTAGCTTCATAATATTAGTACCTATAGATGAAGTGATATTATCATATCTCCTTTAAATAAGATACAGTTAAGACGACAAAGTGTACAGTAACCAATTAATGAAATAAGTAAAAGACACCTTGTTGTTAAAGCAATAAGAGTTATAATGATATAGGTATGTAGATGACTCTTTCTCGTCAATGAAAACGGAAACTTGTAAAAGTGGTATCGGTATATTTCTATTGAAATATACTTAGGTAGTACTTCGATGAGAGCGGGTTCAATGCAGTCATTATCGATTCACTAAGTTCGACTAACTTAAAATGTATGCAAAAAGAGTTTTAATGGTAAAATACTTTTTTTTTATTAGAAAAAAAAATGCCCAAGCCACTTCGTTTACAGTAATGTCAAAGTCATGTCAGTCATGGGAAATTTACATTATTTCTATCATTGTTAAATTCAAAACCTGTAAGGCATTTTTTTTCGACTTAAAACTGTAGCATATAACAGGGAAGATAGAGGGAACCTAGCGTCGAGACACTCCGTTTCCTTATGCACTATCGAAGCACTGCGCATAAAATGGTGGAACTCAACGCCGCGCTTTATGCTGTTATCAAAGCGTGGAAACATTCAAACTCAAAAAACATTTCAAAACATTATCTATTCATGTAAGAGAAAGTTCTCTACATTACCTCATTCAATGAAGTAACGCAAAAAAAATCTTAAAATATTGAAAAAATTACTAAAAGCGTAAAATTATCATTTATTTGTGTTAGTACACACGCTATTTCCTCTACTAGCCTCAAAACTCCCTAACCACGTAAAGTATTTATAGAGGTACAGTACGGTCGACGAGTCGTGGCCGCCCTGAAGTTAGGCTTTCTGAAATTTTGGGCATTGTTTACTAAAGAAAAATGTAAAAGACAACGTACAATCAAATCTACGCAGCCATCTACAGCTAACTACAAAGCAGCCACGACTCGTCGACCGTACTGTAAGTATGTATGTATATACATAAAATATACGCAATCGATTCGCATCACTGACGCGTCAACTTTGATTGACGCACTGACAGACAGTCGGGCATATTCGATATAATTACACTACATATTTTATATTGCACAATAACTAACGATTAATCGATAATAAACTCTAACACTAAAGGGATTGGGTTCAAATTTACTTAAGAAAGGGAACGCAAAATTAAAATGATATCGAGAAATCGCTCCAATCGATCTTATAAGGACGCTGATAAAATCAATGATAATAAAAACAAATAAGTACCCAAATCTGGTTGAATTACTCAAGTATGCGAGAAGGAAGGATTCTTATGCATTTCGTAGTGTTAAGACACTTCTTTCTCTGCATTTTGAAAATTTATAAGCATTTTATATATTATTAGGCAAAACTTAACGCCTCGCTATGTCTTAACAGGAAAGGAAACGATTATAGTTATTTCAATATAACCATGACATCAAGTTTAATTAAGCAAGTTTGGCGTCCTTTAACTTAAATGATTAATTAATATTAATTTAATATGATAAACAAATATTGATAATTTTTAATAATATTTTTCACGCAATGCCTCGAGAATTAGGCGGAAAGTTGGTAACGGAGTGTCTTAACACTAGGTTCCTTTGCCTACCTGCTATGTGCGGGATACAGCGTGAAGCTAATTTAAGTTTTTTTAGTTCTACGCTGGATGCTTCCTGCACATAGCAGGGTGGGCAGGGGAACCTGGGAACCTAGTGTTAAGACGCATCCATACCCCACTTTCCGCCAAATTCTGGAGGCGTTGCGTGTTGAATGGCGAAACACAACGCCGCATTTTGCCTCGCCACCAGGTGAAAATATTAAATATTTATTTCCCGCCGCTGGGAATCCCACAACCTGTCGCGTTTACAGTCATAAGTATGTGCCCCTGCACCGCGACTGGCCTCTTCAAGAAATATATCTCTACATCTCTGTCCTCTCTAAGACAGCATTAATTTAATTTATTATTCTTATTATGCGTAGTTCCAGCTTACTTCATCTAATAAAAGGTTATGATGAATCTTTGCGTGTTTACGTCTTTACTTTTGGAACTCAACGCCGTGTTTCATCTGGTTGATAGTGCAGGAATATAAAAATTCACTCGAGTGGGAATAGAACCCACAACCGCCACGTTTACAGCCAACAGTTTACAGCAAATACTGTGCCGTCGAGCCACAAGTCTCATTTTTTATACATTTATACAGAATAAATATAATATGTAAGTCTCCATGATTAATTAGCATTTTTAAGTGTCAAACGCATCAAAGGCGACCGCGCGCGGTCAAATGTCGTTGTACTTGACACTACAGGTATTCTATATCTAAATATAGGTAGGTAGGTATAGGTAGCATTTATATTGGCTTTATTTACACAGTATAAGCGTAACGGAGTGTTTGATGGAATTTGATAGCTTTGGGTTCAAAATCAGTTGATTATACGGTGAGAGAAAGTGGGGAACGGGAGTGTCTTAACACTAGGTGCCCTCTGCCTACCCTGCTGTGTGCGGGATACAGCGTGAAGCTAAAAAAAAAAAAAAGGTGAGGGATTGATAACTTTCTTAATACGTTTTTGTTTTCTTCGGTCGTATGTATGTGTGTTTGTAACGGATTTTGATCGATTTAAGCGAAGGATTCATTTAAAATTTTGAATGGTGAAAATAGTAAAAAAAACAATAAATCAGGATTTTATAAAAAAAATAACTAAAGAGAAAATAAATATATTTTTAATTTTAGTTAAGAATAATATAAAAAAGCGTGGGGTGCATAGTGTCAATATATCACTTAAAAATCCACTCTCCGCTCGCCTCGTACTGTATTTGACATATCTGCTATATTCGGTAGGCAAAGATATGTTCTTTGTGTCAAAAACTCAGCACTCTTCTTTCCACCCATTTTTTCGAGTCATTGCATACTGATGTGCGGAACTTAACGCTGTGTTTCCTCTGTCAGTGCGTAGAAATGAAAATAGGTTAAATATCATTCATTAATTATAAAAAAATGGACCGTCGCGTTTATGAAGAACACATTTTTTATAGTTATTTTTTTTTTCGAAAAAATACTGTAGATCAATTTTAATGTAGGTAATTGATTGATATGAGAAAGAACGTAGTGTCTTAACACTAGCCCTCTGCCTATCCTGCTGTGTGCGGGATACAGCGTGAATCTGATTTTTTATTTATTTATTTTAGATCACTTTTAATGTAGGTAATTGATATGAGAAAGAACAGAGTGTCTTAACACAAAATTTTCTCTGCCATCAAAAACAACAATTATGTAATCTGTTAGATATACCCACATTTAATTTTAACTTTAAACCGATGTATAAACAAACGTTCATTCTGTACACATGATCTAGCACTTGATAGATTGACACGTGACGGACGGACGGTCGATACTGTTGATACTGGAGTTTAGTTCAGTTTGGTTGGCGGGTTGCTATTTTTATTACGTTTTAGCAAAATACTATTTAGAGGCCGTCGTGGTGCAGAGGCGCAAGGGTGCGATTGTAAACTTGTAAGGTGGGTTCGATTCACATTGGAGGAAATTATATATTTAATCTTGCTCTAGTAAGTACCACATAACACGTAATGCCTCTAGGGCTCTATGCATCGTATTGAACGGAATTAACATTAGGCTCCGAGGTTTCCGTAATGTTTAGTTCAGGTAGTGGACTCAAACTACACAGAAAAGAAAATATAATCAGTTTCAAAGGAATTATGTTAAGTTCCTGACTTTGGGAAGATATAGTGAGAATCGAACCCACAACTTTTTACAGTTAGAACATTTACAGTTTGTGCCACTGCGCCACGGCGACCTCAATCGGCGATAGCGAAGCTAATAATAAATTATGAAAAATATTCACAAAAAGTGTTTTTTTCATACCAAATAGAAACAAACTACCCACAAAATGGTACGTATATACACAGCATCTCTTCAAGTCATTAGATACCCCCGTTTCTAATTAACCGGGGGCCATAAATTGACCCTAACTGTCATATCATATTGATTTAGTCCCGCGAACTCGCTTTCAGTCGGCAGCTGTTAGAATTTAAATTGTTTTTTAATAATAACGTTGGAAATTATATTTGTGGTTTATAATTATAAAGATAGCTTTGTTTATTAGAATCAGTAACATTTCTTCTATTCTGTAAGTTGTAATCCGCGGCGTTGAGTTGCGCATATCAACATGAACCGAGTGCTTTGAAACTAGGTTCCCACTAAAAATACATATTTTATCGATATATTATTTTTAATTTAATTAATTAAATGAACACGTTAAATGAACTCTCGTTTTAAAACAAAGTGTAATTAAAGTATCATGTTAAATGAAATGCGCTAGCGTCGTGTGAATATGTGTGAATATTAAAGACTCTTGGTTCAGTGAGGTTACCATTGAAATATGGAACGATAATATAAGGGATCATTGGTTCAATTCGAAAGATCGATTTTGTTTAGGTTAGTCCATTTATAAATCAAATCAGCTTCACGCCACATCCCGCACACAGCAGAGTAGGCAGAGGGAACCTAGTGTTAAGACACTCCGTTCCCCACATTCTGCCGAATTCTGGAGGCATTGCGTGTTGATTGGCAGAACTCAACGCCGCGCTTTGCCTCGTCACCAGAGCGACGAAATGGAAATATAAATTTAAGTAAATATTTTATCTCCTCGAGTGGGGATCGATCCCACAACCAGTCTGTTTTACAGTCACACTTTGTGCCGCTGCGCCACGACTGGCGACTGGCTGGACTGGCTGATCTAGGAAGGTTATATTTAGACAAATATAGCCTTCCTAGATAAATTATATTATATAAAAATATCACGTTAATCGTTTCGACTTTAGTTTTCTAATGTGGTTTAAATTACCTCGAGGACTTATAATATGTGCCACTTAAACCATTCTTATTTCCATATGATCACGTGAACTAACCTGCAAATCAACGATAGTATCAGAAATATATAACCTTAATCATAACACAGTAACCGCTTTAAACACATCACCCATCCATCTTCTCATATAAATCTCAAACAAGAATTTCCAATTGAATCCCGTCCATACATACGGACGCGAAGACAGCATTATTACTATACAGAATGAGCCTGTCAAAACACCCAACTAACTGGCCGTTACACGTAGAAACATTTGCCGATTGAATGATAGAAAACAAGTATTTTGTTTACTTTAACCAATTCAATTTATCGAGATCAAAGTGTAAAAATAGCCGATTTTTTTAAGATATAGCGGAATAACCGTTTCTAAAGCTATAAAGTATGTGTTAGATAGATCAGTAAGAATCATATCAATCGACGGCCGCGTTTGAGTTTTCCTTATTACTTTTGTATTTTATTGCACCGATTTTGATTGAACTTTTCGTTTTGAATACGGATTTTTAGTAACGTTGTATAATATTAGGCGAATGATTTAGGTTTAATTGGTTTTGGATGGTGTTTGTTGGTGTATGTTTAAAAAAATGCTAAAATAAATAATTCAACCGTTAAATTAATTGCAGCGATGAGTTCCGCCACTCAATTCGTAATGCCTCCAAAATTCGGCGGAAAGTGGGGGTATGGAGGGTCTTAGCACTAGGTTCCCATCTGCCTACCCTGCTGTGTGCGGGATACAGCACGTGAAGCTGATTTGATTTGATTTATAATTCAACGTCATTACGCAGTGGCACAGCATCTGACTGGAAATACGACGGTTCTGGATTCGATTCCCTCTCGGGGCAATAAATAAATAATTTATTATTTAAAATAAAAATTGCGCGGTACCTGAGGAACTGTCTTATACATTTGGTTCCCTCTGCCTACACAGCTGTACGAGGAATACGTAATGTGAAATAAAAAAAAAACATAAATATGACCTTCACCACAATAATTTTATCATTTCATAACTCGATAAACATAACCTATTCTTTCCTTCGACTAGTTTCAGTCTATTTATAGAAAAACTCTATAAGAATATTATGCAGCTGCAAAAACTCATTATAAAGAAGCGATCAATTATATTTCACAAGTTGAGTTTTAAACAAAGTCAACGTTTACTATTTAGACGTCAATATCCATTTGACGTCATCGCTCAGTGCAATTGTTTGCTGTGAACGTAATGGTTGTGGATTCGGATTCCCATTCGGGGAAATTATTTTATATGAATAACTTTTGTTTTTCTTGGTTAAATTATGCACAATCAGAAAGTATATTAAATAAAATAAGTGTTTTTTAATTATTTACTCAAAAACAAAAACCGATTTTAACGAAATTGAAGACGAATTATGTCATTAAAATCGAAAAGTAACAATTCAGTTTTCGAGAAATCTGTGGACCAACAAAGCACACGAGCTTGTGAGACTAAAAAGATCCTCTTACTTAACTATCCAATATATCCTATTTCAATAAAAATAACATACATACTAACATGTCCAACAAGCATCCTCCTTTATTTAGAAGTTGGTTAAAAAATACCTGAAAATAGAGAACCGAGTGGCTCAATACTTGTTTCTCTACCTAACTCGCTATAAGCGGGATACAGCGTGAAGCTATAAAAAAAGGACTAAGATTAACATATCATATTTTTACTCGGCCGTAACAGCTGAAAGCAATAAGTTTGTCAGTTTATTTGTGCATGTGTAATTCACATTAGTTCTGACGACGACGAGTTTTGGCTATGATGACATATATTAGAGTTGGTTTTACATATTGTAGCCTAAGTTATGGTTGGATTTATTTAATAAAATATTATGTTTATTGATATGTTCGTTTGTTGCTGTTTAAGCCTGGCGGGCCAATATAAAGAATTTTCAATCAAATTAGTGCTTTTTTTCTATTATTTTGTACAAGAAAAAAACCTGTCGAATGCGATTCTGATTCGCCCAATAAGGGTTCCGTACCAATTTTAGGGTGTACCTGTATCTATTCAGGTCATCAAGAATATATTTATGTAAGTTTATAAATTTAAGCTAAGCTAAGCTTTTTTGCTTGCTTCCTCCAAACAATTGTTAACCTAATTATTTGATATTAATTTCTAGCTCGATACGTCGAAGATCTCGAGATAGAAGGTCTTGACAGACGGACAACAAGGTGATCCTACTAAGCTGCTGTTTTTTTCCTATTGAGGTGTGGAACCCTAAAACACAATATAATACAAATAAAACTACTAACAGATGACTTGCATCGTCTGTGGACACCCGGCTATAAAAATATATAAACAATTATATTTAGACTGGAATGTAAACGCAATGGTCGTGAGTTCGATTTACACTCGACGCAATATAGTCTATAAGACTATATTAAGACGTCAATCGTGTAACCACGTCTGACCACACGGACGAAGCCAAATGCAAAAGCTAGTAAATAATAAAATACAAATTTATTAAAGGAAACTAAAGAGAAAACTTAGGTGCAATAGCTGATATATGCAAAATCTCGTCATACATTGATGACGTCATCAAACAGGAATCCAGCATTAATACGTCCGGTGGAAAATGTCACTTGTACACTTCCTAGAAAGAGCGAATCAAATTGACACTAATATTACCTTTAGGTTATTATTTTATTGTATACTATGATTTGCATGTGACTTTGCTCGTACGGTCAAATACTAAAGTAAGAAATATATTATTTTAAAAATGTATAAAAAATTTACATAGCGAGATTTGAACCCGCCTCTTGCAAATGAACCAAGGCTCTGACTACTAAGTCGTTCTCATCAACCTTCGTCGAAATTCTTTTACGCTTGTTACAATTTATTTATGTTGTTAAATGAAAAAAAAAAAACACCTAATCATCCCGTATTCCCAACACAACAGAGTAAGCAGAAAACTTAGTGTTAAGACACTCCGTTCCCCACTTTTCGCCAAATTTCTCGAGCTATTGCGCCATTGCGTACTGAGTGGAACTCAACGCCACGCTTTAGCCAGAGTGAAGATAAAATATTGATAAATAACAATTCGTTATTAAATTAAATTTAAAGAAAACGTAAAAATATTTAAAAGGTTTGACGATTTGGTCTATCTTAAGTATGAATGATGAAAACTTGAAATATATAAAAAACCAAGAAACAATTAACGTGAAATCATATAGCCCTTTTACTATTCAAATATCAGTTTAGAAAAAAGTATCTAAAGAGAATTTAGTGCTAAGTCACTCTGTCTTTCTAATTTACACTGAAATAGAAACATTATGGATCCCATTAATGTACCTAATTGCCCTATATACAAAGTACTGTTGACAAAATATCTTGTATTTAAAGTAGTATTGAATTTTTTACTTTAAGGGAATCGGAACTACACCGCTTAGGCGGTTCCCTAATATGTTTTATATATGCGAGAAAAATTGAAAATAAAACAAAACACTTATAAAATGGATAACATATTTTTTTTTGTGTTTTGTATAAACAGTTTTACCAGTAGCAATTAAAGAAATGAATCACATAATACCTAGACTAGGTATTATGTAAATAGTCCACTGGCTAAATAAAAAAAAACGTTAAATAAGTAAGAAAAACAAACAATATATTTAAATCAATCCATTATCTAACTATTCTCACATAAAACAATATAGAACTGAACATTAAAAATCAATATACAATATATTTTTTCTATACAAACTAGTTTAATATAGACAGAAGGACACTAAAAATTCCAACTGGCTCGATTTTCTTGAGTCAGGTATAAATCGTTGAATGTGTCAATTAACTCAGTGTTAATGCTGTATTTATGTTAATATGGGTAACAGACGGACAGACATACAAAGTAAGGATTTTAAACAAAAAGACAAACATATTATATAGATAGTGACAATTTAGATAAATTTTCTGTAAAAATGTCAATCGTGTACCGTAGAGTGCATCTATACGTTAGGATTGATGGAATTGATTAAATTCTCCTTTTTTTTGTTGATCGGGCGGTATGAGAGTAAATTATGGTTGAAATGGATTCTTGTGTTTTTGGCTTTACTTTGTTTATTTTTTTAATGATAAGAATAATTAAGAATTTATACATTAGATATATTTATAAAATTAACTTATCAAAAATGTTTTTGTCCTTTGCAATAAATATAGGTCATACAGATTATTTATTATTAAGAACTTACTTTAATTAAAAAAGTTTTATTATTAGAATATTTAATCTTAATGTTTTTTATTAAATGACATCTAAACAATATTTTATTTAATAATAATTTGTGTGTTTTAATTATATGTAATACGAGTACATTTTGAATCTGTATTGTTTTTATACTTTTCAATAACCAATATATCTAAATCACGTCATCCCAAAAAGGCGGGAAAACATTCAACATGGCCGTTACGAAGCATACCTCATAACCGTAACTTATGTGTGTTATTTCATTTGAACTATAAACTTAACATATTTCTCAGAAAAACCCACATCTGATCGATCGACATTGATTTATTTGGATTATAAATCTATAATACATTTCTAGAAATATGAGAGCGGAAAAATATTAAAAGCCCACCTACGTAACGAAAAGCAAAAGGTGGTGGCAATAACTTAAATCTGACTTAAATTATTACACATTTTTGATACCCATGATAGCTTAACGCTATTAAAAGTGACATTTGTGTAAAATAAGAACGATAGGTAGGTATTATAGGTAGGTATTCAAATTTTTTTTGCTAAGTTGAATGTTATTATACCTAATGCAATTTACTTTGTTACAATAATAATAAATATGTAGAGTAAGTTAGGTATATTTAAAAAGCGTAAGAAAAAAATTTAATACTTTATTAGGCATGTATTTAATATTTAAGTTCTATTTTTGACAATATACTTTGACAATACAAAAAGAAAAAATTAAATATACGTTCGCTTAGCGATATATTGTCATTATTACATAAAAAAAGGACAGTAAGAATAATTATATTAACCAAATGATTTTACTGCTTTCAGTTCTTTTAAGGTCTAGGCCTAGGTCTTATATTAATGACATATGCAAATGCCTATTATATTCTACCCAATATAATGAAATATTAGGTATATTTCATTATATAAATTATATATTAAATATTTTGTTTTTGATGTTTACACACATACATTATATGTAGGTAAATATTTTTCACGCACATTTGAATAAAATCATTTTAACCATCTATATAAATGCAAAAAGCTAGATAATGTATCTATAATGTATTGAATAAAATGATTTTATCGGACACGACACAGTTTGTTAATTTTCTTATATGTTAACAACATGCTCACATATATCTATTTCAATACTAATATTATAAAGCTGTAGTTTATTTGGTTGACCACACTAATCTCAACAACTACTTAGTACCTAGTTCAGGCTGAGCAGTTCTTACTATGACCACACGGGCAGCCGTATGCAAAAGCTAACACTAAGTATATAAAAACGAAAAGTATCTATATAAAAATTATTTATTTTTTAATTCAAACACAGACAAAACCACATGTAAAACATATATTTAAGTAAACAAAATCAAGCGTCACGTAGACATGACGAATATAACGACATAAGGCAATTAGCAAACAAGATGGCGGCTGCGCCCGCGCCAATGTCAATACCGTCATAAATCACGCGCCATATTTATTTCAACTATTAAACATATTTATTTTTAGGTTTTGTATTACATTTATTTATTTTATTTTATTTGGATATGTAAATATTATATACGCTAGGATTATGCACAGGTACCTACCTATATTTATTTTAGTAGGAATAAGATATTGTTTGTTTTTAAAGCACGTATTGTAATGAGAATTCGTTTTTTGTGTTCTACTTATCGTCTATTAACTGTCGTTAAAAGACAAAACTAAAATTATCGAGTTAAAAATGTCTATTACAATTCAGAATTGAGTTGCGCATGCGTAAGATATACCTTTCGTAATGTTAATGCCATCAAAAACATCCTGTAAAAAAACCCAAGTCTCGCAGCTCAGTCTTTTACAGTAAAAAGTTGTGAGATCCATGTAATATCAAGTCGGTTAATCTATTTAGTCTCTACTTAAAGGACCTTCTGCCTTAAGTTATTACAGTAGTTATTATCATGCCAATATTAAAAATATTTTACGTTTTAAACAAATAGATCGACTTGGACATCGCATGAAAACACAACCTATCGAAAGACATAATAGACTTCATATTCGAAAGGACTGTGGTGAAGAATTCGGTTGCTGGCCCGTCGTGCTGTGTAGTGTGATACATACTAATAATCAAATCATGCGATAAGTAAGTGTCCTTTAAGTAGAGACTAAATAGATTAACCGACTTGGTATTACATGGATCTCACAACTTTTTACGGTAAAAGACTGAGCTGCGAGACTTGGGTTTTTTTACAGGATGTTTTTGATGGCATCTCACTTCTTTTTATAGACTCCTACTTTTTGGTACCTATCTGTATCAGTAATAATGATTCATTAACTGCAAATGTAACCTTGTAATCCTATACATTTATATGGGACTAGCGGCTCGCCCACGGCTTCGCCCGCTTAAAATACATGATTACTGATTTAATAAGCACAATCGATTGACAACTATAATGACTTCTAATATGATTTTTTTTACGACATTATCGTCAAAGAATTTTTGATTGTTTTAAATAAAAAATACGACCATTGTTGATATTTGATATTTATAAAATATACATAAAGCTAATTATGTATTACACGTATATATTTTTTTAACTTTATGTTCTTTTTACCTATATAATATACGTCTCATCATAATTCTAAAACTCTGTTAAATGTGCTGATGCCAGTGAATAATTTAATTTAGGTTGTAGGATTCATAATATTCTTTGTAAAATAACTGTATTAATTGCATATATTAACTCCTGTACAGTTTTTAAATTAGTTACATATATTATATGAACGAACCAACCAAAATATCTTTGTATTTACTTGATATTTCTTTCAAGATCGTTCTTTATCTCTGTGTTAAATTAAAATAAATTAAAATTAGCTTCACTCTGTATCCCGCACATAGCAGGGTAGGCAGAGGGAACCTAGTGTTAAGACACTCCGCTCCCCACTTTCTGCCGAATTCTGGAGGCATTGCGTGTTGAGTGGCAGAACTCAACGCCGCGCTTAACCTCGACACCAGAGCGAAGAAATGGAAATATAAATTTAAGTAAATATTTCATCTCCTCGAGTGGGGATCGAACCCACAACCAGTCGGTTTTGCAGTCACACCTCGTGCCGCTGCGCCACGACCGGCCGGTTGAATTAATTACGACTTAAACTTAACTGTTATGATTTATGAAAGTAATCTCCACTAACAATTCAATTTTGTTTACTTTATTGTATAAAATATTATATAATAGTGCTTCAAAAATATATATTTTTATCAACAGTCATATAACCCAGACGTTTCGAACGTCATTCTTTAGCCAGGGTCATATCAGCGCGATTTCTATATAACATTCGCTGGCAAGCTAATGCCTTGAGTTCATTCAAATGACGATAACTTTTTTTTTAATGAACCGATTTTGATGAACCAAACTTTAGAACCTAAATTGAGTTAAAACAAAGCAATTGGTGAAATTTTCAAGTAAATCGGTTCAGTAGTTTCAGAGAAAAATGCGGACAACAATATGTCGACAGACAGACAGACAGACAGACAGACAGACAGACAGACAGACAGACAGACAGACAGACAGACAAGAAATTCAAAAAAAATCTTTTTGCTTTCTATTAGTCTTTTTAAGTGTCCCTCTATCCATTTCAGTCAAAATTACTAAATGTACAGACAAAATATTTTTACTGTCTTATTATATACTAGCGGCTCGCCCACGGCTTCGCCCGTTTAAAATACATGATTATTGATTTAATATGCACAATCACAACTATAATGACTTCTAATAAGATTTTTTACGACATTATCGTCAAAGATTTTTTGATTGTTTTAAATAAAAAAATACGACCATTGTTGATATTTGATATTTATAAAATATATATAAAGCTAATTATTTATTACACGTATATATTTTTGTAACTTTATGTTCTTTTTACCTATAATATACTCTGTATATATATTATAATATACTCTGTTAAATGTGCTGATGTCAGTGAATAATTTAATTTACTCATTCAGAAACAACCTTAAATGTTAAATTATTGATTTGAAGGATTCATAATATTCTTTATAAAATAACTGTAATAATTGCATATTAATTTCTGTACAGTTTTTAAATTAGTTACATATATTATATGAACGAACCAACCAAAAAATCTTTGTATTTACTTGATATTTCTTTCAAGATCGTTCTTTTTCTCTGTGTTGAATTAATTACGACTTAAACTTAACTGTTATGATTTATGAAGGTAATCTCCACTAACAATTCAATTTTGTTTACTTTATTGTATAAAATATTATATAATAGTGCTTCAAAAATATATATTTTTATCAACAATCATATAACCCAGACGTTTCGAACGTCATTCTTTAGCCAGGGTCATACCAGCGCGATTGCTGTATAATATTCACTGGCAAGCTAATGCCTTGAGTTCATTCAAATGACGATAACTTTTTTTTTAATGAACCGATTTTGATGAACCAAACCTTAGAACCTAAGTTGAGTTAAAACAAAGCAATTGGTGAAATTTTCAAGTAAATCGGTTCAGTAGTTTCAGAGAAAAATGCGGACAACAATATGTCGACAGACAGACAGACAGACAGACAGACAGACAGACAGACAGACAGACAAGAAATTCAAAAAAAATCTTTTTGCTTTCTATTATTCTTTTTAAGTGTCCCTCTATCCATTTCAGTCAAAATTAGTAAATGTACAGACAAAATATTTTTACTGTCTTATTATATATAGAGATAGAGATAGAGATTACAAAGTTATTCATGCAGTTGGTGTATTTGGAAAACTGGACCGAAATTATAAAATATTTAAGTTTTCCCATGATTAAGACACTAAACTCTATTTGTATTCTAAATTTGAAACTTCTATGTCTGCTAGAAGTGCCTTGGACTTTTGATGATCGGTGAGTCAGTCAGTGAGTGACAAAATTTAGAAACTTTAACAAGTTGTCATTCTTAAACTAATGGTTCAAATTGACTGAAATTTTAAATATACCGTGCTTATATAATGCCTGATTAGTTACTGAAAATTCAGGTTTCTTGTTTTATCCACAACGAAGTTATAGGGGGTTGAAAATGGCCTGAATTGCTTCGAGAAAAGGATGGTACGGCCGTGCCGCTGTTTTTTGCTCGACTTGGCGGGGGCACTGCCGTGCCCCCAGATATAATTTAACAGGTAAAATATTGTGGTTAACCTTCTCTGATGAGACAATGTGATAAGTAAAATCAAAAATCAAAATGTTATTGATTCAATTAAGCCACTAGAAGCTCTTTGGATACATAAAAATGGTGATCAGTATTGTCAGTTCTACAGGAAACTACCACCGGTTCTGCTAAGAAGAGCCGACATTATATTCTAAAAGAGTAACTGTTGAGTTCCTCAACAGTTACTCTTTTAGAATATAATTTACATGTCTGTCTTCCTTTAATGTCTAAAATAAAGAATAAGTACCTATACCTCTAAAGTTTTTTTAAATAAGAGAATGCGCATAATTTTTTAGCTAAAAGCCAGTCGTAGCGCAGGGACAGAAAGTATGGCTGTAAAATCGACTGGTTGTGGGTTCGATCCCACTCGAAAAAAAGGAATATTATTGAAGTTTATATTTTCATTTCTTCACTCTGGTGTCGAGGCAATGCGCGGCGTTGAATTCTACCACACAACACGCAATGCCTCCGGAATTCCATGGAAACAGAGGGAGGAGGTGTCTTAACACTATTTTCCGTGGATGAAGCGTGAAGCTGATTTATTTACGCTGCATCCCGTCTATATGATACAATATATACAAGGCACTCACTATTTTCGTGACATTGCGTGTTGAGAGACCGAACTCAACGCCGCGCTTTCTCTTTTAAACAGAGGCAACTTAATAAAAAATACTCGATCCTAGAAGTGGGAATCGAAACTACAACCGTCGAGTTTAAAATCAGTGTGTATATTGAACTAAGTATTAAATGTAAACGTCATAGGGAATCTTAATAAAAGCAATTAAATATCTCGAAACACATCAATACTAATATATTGAATAAATAATAACAAATTTTAGTTTTTAAGAACAATTTATTTACATAATTTACTACTATAATTACTTATAGTAAGCACTACATCTATTTAGGTATGTTAATATTTTGGTAATAAATTTTGCCTAATTTGTTTCGTAATGGAATAAATTCTCATTTTATTTAACTTGGAATGTAATAATTTAGACTGGTTTAACATATTATTTATATAGCTATATGAGTGAAGGTTCAATATTAATTTGATCAGTCAAATGATGGTTGGTATACTTGGTTATTCTTCAAATTTCCATCTTGTTAATATATTAAGTGACTGACAGAGAACGCGTGGAGGAAACTACTGAAATTAAAAATTTAAAAATTTGTCAGGTTTATGTGGAGGGGCTTCCTCGATTTCTAAGAGAATCGAAAAACAACGAAATTTTCCATTTAACGTCTTAAAATCCACGAAAACAAAGTCACACGCAACTTAAATAGTAGAATAAAATAGTTTATATTTACATTTTTTTTTCTTTGGTTTAAAAAATAGTGAAATTGGGTTTCACTCAACGCGCTGTGTCTTGAAGAGGACGGAGAGTGACCACAATATATGTACCGATAGGTTATGTTTTATCTGCCTGATCTACAAAAGGGTAGTAATACATGTAAATGTGGTTGAAACAATGTGAAAATTAGTCTACTATTACAAAAAAAAATCATACACTTTGAGAACGTTTTCTATTATTATTTTTATACTATAAATAAAACTAGACACGAAGATTTTTTTCAAAAAATTGTATATCATAAAAGCTGCATGAGCTCTTGAAATTTGTAATTGACACAATTGTGAAGCGAATGTCTTTGACCAGTTTACTAATATTAAAACACCTGAAAATTGATATTTTATTAAAGTACTGTAATTTCAACATATATAAACTATGTGTTTAATTTAATTATATAATTTATTAAAACATACCTAGGCACATGTGTTGAAATACGGTTATTGTTTCAAATTCAAAAATTTTCACATATTTACTTTAGATCAATATGTTTTGAATATAAGTTAAATAGAACTTTGTACCTACAGCTATAATTGAATTATTGAATATACTAAAACAAAAATGTGAAATATCATACAAAGGTATTACCTATCTACCTATAGGTAGCTACTGTAGACTACTAGACTCATCTGATACCTATACCTACTAGGTGATAATAATAGTTGACTTATGTTCTGTTTTATAAAAATAAACTATAACTTAGTTAATTAAAATGATTTTAAAAGTTACAAAGTAAGAAATAGTTAAATTGGTACTGATATTCATTAATATGAGACATGATGACGCTGTCATAGAATTACTCCATCTAAAGGCTTGTGACTAATATTATTTTTATAACTCATATTTTCCTTCATTGTATTAGTAGTTTTTATTAAAACTATTATTAAGCGCTTTATATAAGTTTAAAAAAAATCCAATAATTGTACAAGTTTTGTGTAAACATACTTAGGAAAGAAAAAAAAATATTTAGAAAAACACTTTAAAAAATGTTAAAGATACTTACTTATTTATATAATAAATATATATATACCTATGTACTTGCGACTTCGCCCGCGTGTTCAAATGTAAGTAACTGAAATCATAGCACAAGTCACTTTGAACTATTATATTAACGTGATGTAATATAAACTATAGCCTTATAACTATTTTTTTCCATTGGAACCAGTAAGTAGTTCCTGTGATTAGCGCGAATAACCTTCTCAGTTTTAAAATGTTACCTATCTATCTATTAGAAATTTACATATTGGTTTACTTAAAAGTTTACATTCTTCTTACTTTTAAGTCGATTTTACTTGACATTTAAAAAAAAAAATAATTAAAAATTGTTGTGTTATGAATATTTAAAAAAATATATACCTATTAAACATAGTTACTAAATTAAGAGGTTCCTAAAAATGTCATAACTATTAAAGAATATAATAATTTATAGAAAATAATATGCAAACTTTATGAATGTATATAAAACTCACAGGAATCGCGTTTAAAATCTAATAAAATAACATTTTATAGCTTTACACCCACTGTTTTAGTTTTATGTATCTGTCTTTCTTAAAAATCTACATACCTAGATAGTATAAAATATTTTTGATAAAATCGTAAACTTTATTTTGTTATTATTAATAAATTATTATTAAATTTATATTTCATAACATATTTATAAAATAAAATTATCAAATCAAAATGACAGTTATAAGTAAGTACCTATAGAACTGGATTTAGCTATCTGCCAGTTGAGGTTAAGTTAGCTTTAACAATAAATAAAATTATTACAGGTAATTTACAAATGATTTAGTCTTATAATGTCATTTAGACAATTAGAATAAATTATTTAAATTAACAATTTCACTTTAAATAAATTATAAAATAAAAATAGAATACAATAATTGAATATTTTAAAAAATAGAACAATACTAGTAAGCCACGCTCAGCTTTGCCCTCTTTACCTTATTGCCATATTTTAGCCAAATTTTAAAAAATCTCTACATAAATATATAGCCCATGTATTATTGTGATATATAAGCTATATTACTGTAAAGTTTCATCTAAATCCGTTCAGTAGTTATCGTGTTAAGGTGGAACAAATATTTAAATTAATAATTAATAATAGGATAGGATAATTAAAAAAAAAAGAATATTGAAAGCACGCAAAATTTTCAAATAAAAAGTGATAGTATTTTGGAAAAGGCCGTATGTTTTCTTGCCGTCTCTCTCCCACCCCGGCCCCGCCCCCCGGCGTGCACTCAAGTAAAGATGGCGGATTCCCACTAAAAATACGCGGGGTGAAAATAATGTGCACGAATGAGTGCCTTCCCTTTTTTTTATTAAATGGTTGAATAATTGTGCAAATAACATGGTGGGATAAATCATTTTAATATGCAAATAAGGGTAATAATGAGATTTTGAAATTAATAATTAATATTAGAAATATATATTTTTTTCAAAAATTAGGCATAAATATTTTTTTCATCATACACAATTATTTTTACTCGTGTGTAGCAAAAAATGGCGGGACGCATTTTAAAATAAAATTCTTACCTATTGTGCAAATTAAGCAAATATATAATTTAGTTGCAAATTAAGCAAATAGATAATTTTGTATTTCTTGTAAATTAAATGCTATTTTATATAAGAATAATAAATATATTGGTTCAAAAAAAACTATACGTTGGTACATACATGCCTTCACAATGAACCAACTGTGTATATAAAAACATATCTATATATAAAATTTATAATATTTCCAAAAAATTATATAAGAAATAAAAAAACATCTTTTTTTATGTATTACAATTTTTACAGAAAATATTGAAATAACATTTTATCAATCAAGCCTATTAGTAAAGTCGTTTCAAAATATGAACTTGACTAATTACAAGTATTTAATAATTTAAATTTAACGTTCTCAAACTTAAATTTATTATAAAATTGTATTAAAAAAACATATTAACATATAAATTACTCACATACTAAAAAACACTTCTATACGGAGTCCAATTTAACGTCACTTCCGAGAATGTACTAGAAAATTAATATTACTTGAAACGGCCATTAAGTAAATTATTATTAATCTGTTTCTCTTTAAAAAAAGAAAGTTATAAATAGTAATAAATTCACACTTACTTTTAAAATACAAGTTTTTTCACTTTTTGAATTATTGGAACACTTTCATCAACTTATATTTTAAGTTTTTATACAATGTTTGTTTGTTAACCGCGTATACACTACACTATAAAAGTCCGGGGCTTTTTTTTATATATCACAATCAAAATCCATGTATACCAACGAAAAATGTACTCTACTAATACATTACAACAATAATATACGTGAAACTATAATTATTTTGGATAATCTAACACATTTCCAGGCTCTACACCACCGACGCCGGCTACCGCCGCGTCCAAACTGAGTTTCAGGGGCGAAACTTTTCCGCCCCCGTCACGCTACCAAAAACTTATTTGAAAACGTCAAAACTCCACACAAAAATAACCAGAAGCGTATCAAATTATATACAAACAAACAAAAAAAGAACAAACAAAAACTAAATAAACACTACTAAATGTCGATACGAAAAATAATCTTACCTGGAACGAAGTATTTCAAAGTTAACACAACACCTAAGCAAGCAGCGCTTTGTTTTCCCATATAAAACGAATTCCTTACACGCAATCCATCATATCATATAATGTAATACAAATATAACTAAGTATAGGTGTTTAAACAGGTGTTGTGGGTCACTACACGGGGACACTAAGACACTGTCACTAAGCGATGGACATAGGTCCGTCGTGGTAGCGCGCCGCGGCCGGAGTGCCGGAGAGGTGACGCGTGGCGCAGTGGCGCTCGACGGCCGGTGTGGGAACTAATTCAGTTATTGCTGGACTGTCATAATGTGCATGGAATTGCATTGAGTTTGTTTTTGTATTAGATCTTTGTTAATTTGTGTTTTTTTATAAAATTATTGATATATTTATTTTTCTGTTTGGTAATATTAGTTGTGTATACTATAATTTTTCATAAGTTTGTATTAGTAAATACATTTCTCTTAGTTATTTAAGAATTAAAGAATGTGACTATCTTGTACACATAATTATTTGATTTTTAAAATTGTAAAAATAAACTTAACTGTAACCAATATGCAATTTAAAAAAAAAGAAAAAATACACAAAAATTGTCGATCTATTATACAATAAAAACACACACTAAAAAACCCTGAAAAAACCCCCTAAAAAATAACAATCACAATAACATAACTAAATAACCACAACTAATCAACACTGTATAGGCGGCGTGACCTTGCCGTACGTCTGTCCCGCTCGCACGCCACGCCCCCGCCCCGCCCCCCGCCCATCCCCACTTACCTATAGTGTTTGATTGTTTTGTTTTCTATTCTTATTGAAATTGTTGGTTATTTTTTTTAAATTATTTTTTTTATTATGATGGTTATGTTTAATAGTTTTTTTCAATTATTTGTTACCAGAATTTCTTTTTAGTCTTATTTAATTTTTTTGTGTTTTAGGACTTTTTTTTTGGATTTCAGCTGTAATTATTTTATTAAAGAAATGATTAGATCTATTATTAATATAATTAATAAATATTTACTATAGGTATATTTTATTCACAATTTTGATAACATATTTTTAATTGATTGAAGGATGGGAAGTATCTACATATTTGTTTGTTAGTTTAATTATTTTTTTAATTGACTATATTTTTATTCGTTTTTAGGTAAACTTATGTATTTAAAAAGTGATAAAAAAATCTTTATTATATTTTTATTTGTAAATTTTAATTTATACTTTTTAATTTTATATATTTTATTTATTTCAATGTATTATTTAAATTTTTAATTAAGTATTTAGGTATTTCCATATCTACCAATTGAATTTGCAATATAGGTATAAAGACTTTCTCACTCGTTTGCAAAATAAAGATTTTTTTAAAATTATATTGATATTTTTTTATTTATCAACTTTTGATAATTTGATTATCATTAACTGAATATATAAATAGGCCTAGTAGGTATGTCATACAGCATAATAACAGAGGAACACACAGTTCACAAGGTTTAAAATGACTTTTGCATTTGCATGTGTGATTATAAAAGTAGAGCCAGAAAAAAAGTCTTAACAATAAATTTATTAGTAGAAATCATAAAAAAATCGAATATAAAAAATATATCAGTTCTTCCACGCCAGACATTACATTATTTCTCACTTTTAATAACAAAAATAAAATATCAAGAGTGAAATATGTGTTGTTCGAACAGTAGGTACAAGAGGTGTATAAGATGTATGCTGTGAAGTTAAAAATCAAGGATTTAGGCCAAACAAGAGACGTTACATTATATTATTTCTGTTTCTTTGGATATTTAAAGGGTTCCGTACCTCTAAAGGAATAAATGCAACCCTTATCATATTGTTGTTCGTCTGTCTAGACCAGGGGTTCCCAACCTTTTCTTGATCAAGGACCGCTTTTATATTATTCTTGATAGCAGGGACCACTATGCATGTAGGTATAATAAAAATTAACTGTGATAGTCAAACAAGAACTTCGCCTTACCATCCCCAGTCATAAAATTTTAATTGTTCGCGGACTATATGTAGGCTTCTGCGGACCACTGGTTGGGAACCATTGGTCTAGATTTATCTCGAGATAGCGTCTAGATATTAAGCTGAAATTAATATCAAATATTCAAGGATAGGTATGAATCTTTGAAGTACCGGAAAAATCCAGCTTCTAAGTTAACGCAATCAATAGATAATAGCTATTATGCATCGATGCTAGTTAAGAACATGTGATTCAAAACTAGATGAGTGAGTGACATATTTCTTTACCTACCTATTTAGAATACCTAAACACTGTCCCTAACACTGACCCTAAGCATTGCTTTTTGTTTTACTACACGTAATCAATTATTTATTAAAATTTATTGAGAAAATAACGTAGTCTTTCTAAAATTCATTTATATAAAATTATCATATATACAAACGAAACGTATAATTTAATTTTCTAAATATTTCCTTAGAAAACTATACAAGAATGCAAATCACTGATTTAACAACTTGCTATAAAGGTGATCATCTCTTCTACAATAGGTACTGTAAGTATGAGTAAGTACTATAAAGATATGATCTCTTCGTAAGATATGCGAAGTCGTTTTAGGTGACCGAATCCGAAATGAGATACACTGAATGGCAGGTAGGTACTAGGGAGGATGTCACAGTGAGAATGAAGGAAAACGTGTAACCTCTAGTGGTTCGGGTACGTTGAGAGAATGGATAAGGAAAGAATAGCAAAAAAGATTTAGGAAACAAGAGTGAGTGGTAAGAGAGGAAAGGGGACACCTTGTTTGACCTTCTAGAACACAGTGTGGATGATAATGGGTGAAGGAATCATGAAGACCCCCCCGGATAGCATGTGTTTTGCAAACCCTTGAAGTGTTTGAGAAAAGTAGAGGTGAAAGAGATATTAAGAGAGCAAAAAAAAGCATGAAGCTATAATATAGATACCTAATATTATCAGCTTCACGCTGTATCCTGCACACAGCAGGGTAGGCAGAGGGAACCTAGTGTTAAGACCGCGCTTAACCTCGACACCAGAGCGAAGAAATGGAGATATAAATTTAAGTAAATATTTTATCTCCTCGAGTGGGGATCGAACCCACAACCAGTCGGTTTTACAGTCACACCTCGTGCCGCTTCGCCACGACTGGCCTCAACTACCTAATAGGTATCTATTATATCTACGAAGAGATAATCTGGTTTGAAAACATTCCGTTCTACAGTTTTCGCACCATGTCGAGACATCGAGTATTGAATGGCAGAACTCAACGTCGCACTTTTCGTCATTGCCATGGAATAAAAAGAAATTTAAACTGGTAAGTACATTAATTTCATAAAGTCGGAATCGAATCCACATCTATCGCGAAGCACCTGAGTCATAACGGTCCTAACTTAATAACCGCTATAAAAGTGTAAGACAATACCTATCAACATCTGATAATGTTTTATATTCTGCCGAAATTACGTATTGATTTTACGATCTATCGTAAAATATTTGTCGATATCACTTTACCTACCGTTCATCTCGTTTTTTTCTTTTATTTTGTATGTCAAAACCATAATATGTTAGTTAGGGGCACAAGGGTATGGCTGGAGACGCGACGGTTGTGGGATCGATTCCGAATTAGAGGAGGGAAACATTTTATTTTTATCTCCTTTCTCCTTTCTATTGTCGAAGCAAAGTGCAACGTTGAGTTCCGTCATTCCACACGCACACAGGAGGTATATCCTGAAATCGGTATAAAGTGAGGAACGGAGTGTCTTAACAATATAGAGCCAGGTTCCCTCTGCCTACCCTACGGTCTCAACACTCAACCCACTGTATACACTTCTTTGGTTGAAAAACTTGGAACTACTAATTAGGTACTTTAAATCGTGATTGTATCACAATGCCATAAGAATATTTACTTTGTAGTGTGCATAAGAAGTTTTTTTTATGATTAACTGCTTCCTATATCTTCCGTGTCAAGATTAAGCAGTTAGAACCTAGAGTGAAGACACTCTGTCCTCTTTATTTTTCAAATTTGAAGTTAATGCTGCTACCCATATTGGGTTTGGCACTGGTTGAGCATGGTTTCTCTGTCTCTGAGAAATTGCAAGCACTACCTGGGTGTTTTGGAGAACGTCGGCGGTAGGCGCGCACCCTGTGGGACTCGAATCTAGGCTTGCGGTCGTCGGTAGGTCGCGTTTTATTCTCCCAGAGTAGGTATCTATATGTGTACTATAAATAATTTATTCCATCAAATGGGGACCGACAACCATATCTACAGTGAGATGCTGTATTTATATGATTTAAAAAAAAGTCTGACTAAGAATTTTAACGTGGGACGTCATATCATTCAAAATTTATCAAAATTGATAGAACAATTTTGATTGAAAAGTATATACCTACCTATCTATAATTGATAATTGTTATCCATTCAGAATATTATTGTTATATTTATATAATATGTTTTATTATAAAATGGTTATTATAATAATATGGTTTATTATTATTGTTATATAATATGGTTATTTTACCTATTAAAGACTTGTAGTTTACTGGTGGTTAACTCTAAGTTTACTTGCTTAAAAACCTTACTACTTATTAGAAATCACTCATATCATAAAAATATATATTATTCTTTCATTTTTTTTTACATTATTATTAAAAAATAAAAATATTTAAATTTTTCATAAAAATTCTACTATAAGCAGGATTTGAACACCACATTTAAAAAACGCAACCAAATATTTTAATTTTGCATTTCTTTGCTCTGGTAACCAGGCAAATCGTGGCGTTGAGTTCCACCACTTAACGTGAACTGGTTCGAGAATTGAACGGAAAATGGGAAACGGCCCTTTCGTCTGAATATTGAAAAGAGTGTCTTAACACTAAGTTCCTAGGTGCCTTCTGCTTACTATGTGCAGGATACAGTGTAAAGCTAAAAATATATGTGTATGTATATTCTAACCAATTATCTTACACATAAACATTGTTACCGCTAAATTTCAAAATAAAAATGGCCTTCTCTCATATAGCATTAGATATAACTAACTTAAAGTTGAGGCGTTTCGTTCCATATTTTTTGCATAACTTTTAAGATTTTGTCAGGAGAGTGGTGGAACTCAACGCCGCGCTTAGCCTCGCTATACTTCAACACGCAATACTTGGTGTACAAGAATTCGTGGGAAAGTGGGGAATAGAGTATCATAACACTAAGTTCCCCAAACTCCCTCTGCCATGTCCAGGACAGCGTGAAGCTAAAAAAAAATATTTTCTCCACTTTTTCTTTCTTCTTCGCCTGTACCTATCACTTCAATACAGATTTTAACATAATTTTAAGCAAAATCCATACCACAAAGCTAGTATACGTTCCTACTACCTACCATAAAAAAACAACAAAATAAAAGGCTAAAACACAAGAGAGGACCATAAAACTGTATCTAAATACTTCATCTAAAGACATAACTACCTGAGAATCAATCGGGTGACAGGTGACGATAAACTGTCAACATTACGACGCAACAGACCGTTTGTGATATAAATAAAATTTATATAAATATATACGACTACATATAATATGCAATTTTTCTATATCATTATGGCCAGTCGTGGCGCAGCAGCACAAAGTGTGACTGTAAAACCGACTGGTTGTGGATTCGATCCCCACTCGAGGAGATGAAATGTTTACTTAAATTTATATTTCCATTTCTTCGCTCTGGTGACGAGGTTAAGCGCGGCGTTAAGTTCTGCCACTTATCACGCAATGTCTCCAGAATTCGGCAGAAATTGGGGAACGGAGTGTCTTAACACTAGGTTCCCTCTGCCTACCCTGCTGTGTGCGAGATACAACGTGAAGCTAATTTAATTTGTTGATTTTAATTCTATATCATAATAATTTATATAGTTTATATGTCTTGAAATGATATAAGGACTCGTATGGGCTGAAAATGTCAAAGTATCATCAGTTCTACATTGTTGGCCTAATTTAGATCCGTTGGGTGACGGAACTAAACGCCGCATTGTGTTTAATTTCAAAAACAATTAAGCAACGATAAGGACATGTAGAGTCAAGCGTCAATTGGCTTGTGCTATAAATAAACTTGTTTATTTTTTCAATATTTGTATGAGAACTATTATAATTACTTACATAGTTTTATAGGTAGTGAAAGGAAAAAAGAACCTGTATGGCCTAAGAATCTATAAGTATTATATTTTACTTATTGAGAGATGCGTGTTGTGTGGTGGAACTAAACGCCGCACTTAATTCAACAAACAAGCGACTAAAACTCAGCTTAATCCCACTACTGGGAATCTATAGAAAATATACCTATTTATTTTATTATTTTTTAATGCAGAAATTTTGTAAGGATAAAAATATCTATGCAGTCATTGACCTTAGTGAAGTACGTCACATATGAGTTTACGTTTGTTGGTTAAATATTAATTTTGTTATTTGTTCTTGAAATATAAATATATATTTTTTTTACATATATATATATATTTTTGAAATGGAAATAATTTTCTATTAAATATCGTTTTGTGCTAGTATGCAAAACTAAACGCCGATCGGGAAGGGAAATATTTTCCACACTTAAACTTCAAATTAAAGTAATTTACAATCTTTTCAATTAATACATAAAGTGAAATCCGAACTCACTAAGTGTATATCTCATGCTTTGATGTGGGCTTCATTAGACATCAATATTAATAGATGTGACACGACACGACACTACAGTTGTGGGTTCGATTCCCATTCAATATTGTCATTTTCCTCACTCTGGTAACAAGACAAAACGCATCGTTGAGCACTTACTACCATTTTACAGCTAATGCGTCAAAAATAGGGTAAAATGTTGAGGGCAGAGTGTCTTAACACTAGGTTCTCAGGTTTCCTCTATTTTTTTATTGTTTTTATAACCTATAAAAAAATAACAATTCCACTCTAGTATAAAACTCAACCTATTACCCTCAAATGATACCACAGATCTTTAATTTAGAACACGTCAATCAAATCTAACAAACAAATCCAAACATCGCTCATCTTTCCCCATACATTTTTGTATAACCACATACAAAAATCCAAAACAACACTATAGTCATACAAATAAAGCTTATTTTCCACTAAAAAATAATTCACCAAGATAATTTTTAGCATACTATATGCGTAATTTTGCGTCGTAAAGTGGGCAATTTTCGCGGGCGCCACTATACCTACTGTCATCGGGCTTTATGACTTGAAATTATACGGTGCGAAATGTTCTTAGCGATCGGTCAATCCAAATTATGTTCACTTTATGATGGTACTAACCGTGCCCTTGGTGTTCTTCTGTTCTTGTGGTATAAAACACCCATTGGTATCTATGGGAACCTAATATATCTAGAAATGTTTTAAATTTAAGTGGTTCTAAAGTAATTCTTATTAGAATTGAAACTATGGCGCCGTAATCGCAGTTAGTGTGTAGATGTGTTAGGTGATAGTTCAATTTTCATTTGTATTATGATTTATTTACTTAATAATACAGAAGGGTACGCAGAGGGAACATCAGGTATTCCATTTCATACTTTGCGCTCATTTTTAGAGACATTAAAAAGATGAGCGGAACTCTACGCTGAGATTTGCCTCTAATAAAATAATTTATTATTTCTTCGTATAATTTATTCTTTCTTGAGAAAAAAGTGACTTCACTCTAGATTCTCTATGCTTACCACAGAAGCAATAAATGTAATGTAGAAATAATGTTTCATAAATTAATAATAATCAATTGTAGGTATTGCATAACGTGAGTGGTTTCGAGATTTGGAAATAGTAATTCTGATTCCTATTAGGATAAAGTCCGGTGTTAAGTTCCGCCAACACACAATATTTCTAATATGAGAAAGTGTAAATATAACTAGGTAATATTTATCAATAACTTTGAATGAGCACATTTTATAACCAATAAAATTTACGTATATATGTTTACCTGCAATAGTGAAGCGAACTGACACACATCGCTAAGGTCATTGCCCTCATAGGTCCTTTTATCCTCTTATAACCCATAAACTGCAAACATTACGATAGACTTGTAACAGTGATTGCATATACTTATGTTTTTTTTAGCACTGTAACCAACATACTGCAATGTAGGCAGAGGGAACCTAGGAACCTAGTGTCAAGACACTCTGTTCCCATTAAGACACTTCCGTCTCGACTTTCCGCCGAATTCTGGAGGCATTGCGTGTTGAGTGGCGGAATTCAACACCGCGCTTTGCCTCGTTACCGGAGCGCGAAAATAAAAATATTTAATAGTTAATTTCCCCGAGTCATATTGAAATATGTTTTGATATAATTTCCATTTAAAAGAAGAATTTTTGTAAGATAAGTTGATAAGCGGATTTAAAATATGCATAAAAATATAAGATATTTTGAAACCGTCGTGGCGCAGTGGCACTAGCATGCGTCTGAAACGCAACAGGTTGTGGATTCGATTCCACATTTGAAATTAAATATTTAATATTTTTATTTCTTCGCACTGGTATCGAGACAAAGCGTGGAGTTGAGTTCTGCTACTAAACCACCAAGAATCGGAATAGGAATCCAGAATTCGGCTTAAAGTGGGAAGCAGAAGTTGTACTAATGGGTGTCTTTACATTAGGTTCTTAGATTTCCTTCGCCTACCTTACTAAGTGCGGAAAACTACGTAGAGCTAAGAAACAAAGTCTTAAAATTTTAATAATGCACATTTATATAGTATGTTTTTGGACTTTCCTGCTAGTTTGAACGCTCTTATTTATATGTAAGTACAATAAAAGGATATAAAATACAATTCTTATATGAAACATATACAAAAAAAAATAAGCGGGTCCATTAATATATCATTTCATTTAAATAATGGAGTCAAATGCTGTCCTCCACGTAATGTCTCAAAAATTGGAGAACACCAGGATTCGACTCCTTAACCAGCTAAACGCAAGATTCAATATGGAGTTAAAGAAAATCATAATTGTTACATAATAATAGATTAAAGTAATTTATTACAGCTTTTAAACTACATAGAGATATTTTATAGACTTCGGTCTATTAATCTTAGCCTAGCTAATAGGTTAGGCTTAGACCTACGCTGGGTATTTTATAATTACTAGGTGAAGCAACAAGAAGAAATTAGTTTTGACCGTCCATCATGGTATCAATATAATATTGTAGATTTTGCAGTATCAGTAAATTCGGCGATGAGTGCGGAACGAAGTGTCTTAAGGGAAGGTAGGGAAGCTGTTGAGGGAATCTGGTATTTTTAAGACATTACGTGTTGAATGGTGGAACTCAACGCCGCGTTTTCTCTATCAAAACACGAAAAAGATAATAATTTAATTATAACCTATCCCCCAAGGGTATCGAACTCAAAACCGTCGCTTTTACAGTCAAAAGCTGCCCCATGTCGCGATGCTTCAATGTATAATATTTAAGCGTAATTATATAACACCATAAAGAAAAAATATATATTAACACAGGCATGGTGGGTAATTAAAACGGGGCACCAACTTTGTCCGTTCCCGTCGTCGTTTCCCGTTGGTCCGTTGTTACGTATTATCTAAAGGAAGAGCGCGACGTCCCCGGCGCGGCGTCGCGTGGACATCACATTGTTGTGTCGATAACTATTAATCAGGGATATTAAAGTTGTTGGAGGAGTTGTAGAGAATGTGTGGAATACTAGCTTTTATATGCTGCTTCGTCTGTGTGGTCAGAGGACAATAAAGATTTATGAATGAAACAAGCCAAAGTCTAAATGCCAGAGGTAACGCTGTTTGCAGGTACGGTGGATTACAACGAAACGATCTACTGTTTTTTTTACATATTTTTTTAGCTCCACACTGCATTCCACATAGCAGGATAGGTCGAGGGAACCTGGGAACCTATTGCTAAGACACTCCATTGTCATTAAGACACTTGCATCCTCGCTTTCCGTCGATTTCTGAAGGTATTACGTGTTAAGTTGCGGAATTTAACGCCGCGCTTAACCTAATTAACGTGATGTAATGTTTTATTACCTTCATAAATTACCGGTCTATACAAACCACAAATAATTTTTCATTTTGAGTAGCAAGAGCTCCTGAGATTAATTCATTCAACCAAAGAAACTCTTCAGTTTTATAATATCAGCATAAATATTAAATGTCATTGTCATTTTAGTTTATTTTATATACAAATTATATTTGCATATAAATTTTGATTTAATTTTTATATGGAAATTATGATTAAATTATACAAATTTTTAAATACTGATGCATATCTGATAGCTATGTTTAATCAATTTACAATTAATTTATTGAACAACGAAATTTTCTATAATAAAATTTTGGTAATAAAATATTAAGATACTGAATGTTGACGCCGCTGTTCCCACAAGCGTGCGAGTGCAAACGCGACGGTTGTCGGTTCGAATTCAGAACGAGCCAAAGCGCAGCGTTAAGCACTCAGCTCGCAAATAAGTCAAGAATATTGATGAATTTAAGAAAAAAATACTGGAAAGTGGGAAGTTTACGCTGTATCTCACAAAAGCAAAGTAGGTAGAGCGAACCTGGGAGCCTTAAGACACTTTCATTTCCGACTTTTAGCTGAATTTTAGAGACATTTCGTGTCGAATGGCGGAACTCAAAGCCGCGCTTTTTCTCAATATCAGAGCGAAGAAATAAAAATCGGGGAATAGAACTCACAACTTTCACCTTTACAGTCGCACGGACTTAATATTATAATTGTATTATTTTTATTTCCCAGCTCTGTTACTTAAATACGTAAAGTCTCATAACTTTTGCACACGTGGAACGGAGTGTCTATACACTTGGTTCCCTCTGCCTACAATGCTCTACGGAAACAGCGCGAAACTCTCTTTTTTTTAAATAACAACATAGAGCATAAATAAACATCATTACAGCGTAGGCTGTACTGTAACAGTATAACGTTGAAATTTATGAATGGATCGTAAATATACGCGGCGTTCATTCACACCTCGTACCAAGGTCTCGTATTTTTGTGGCCTTGTTACGTCCTTAACTTTTTGTCTAACATACAATGAGGGTGAGACTGTAACGTGACGGTTGTAGGTTCTGTGTGCGGGATACAGCGTGAAACTGATTTTTTAACGTAATAATAGCATTATGAAGCTGTCGTAGCGCAGTGGTTGACTGTAAGCGCGACAGCTCGGTTTGGGTTCGATTCCTTTTCTAAACAAAAACGGGGTAGATTCGGTATTATCCAATACCGAATCGTCCCCGTTTTTTTTTTCCATAAAAAAAAAATAAATCGAAATCGAACTCATCACAGCCTCAATTGATTTGAAAAAGTAATAAATAAATTAATAGCTAAATCTAATATTATAAAATACAGTTCAACTCTAAAGCAAGCTTTAGTACTCGATTCATATCCAGTCCATATTGACTGCCTGTCATATGAATGTCACGTGACGAGGAGTGTTCGACATGCTACCGAATGAAGGCCGCCTGTCGTATATTTTATACAGACTTATATGGAACTATGATTATTCGATAGTGAGTTTATTGTATCGCAAATACTAAATGTACTGTACGTGATAGTTGTGGCTTCAAATCTTAGTTGAGGGTGTGTGCTGTAAACGCAATGGTTGTAGGTACAATCCATGTTCAGCGCAATGCATTATTTTAATTTAGATTCTCAATACGGCGTTGAGTTCTGCCACTCAACACGCAATGCCTCCAGAGTTCGGCAGAAAGTGGGGAACGCAGTGTCTTAACACTAGGTTCCCTCTGCATATCCTGCTGTGTGCAGGATACAGCGTGAAGCTGATTTATGATTTTATCTTCGAGAACACATTATTGGATGATTACGTAAGAAGCTTGAGGACTCCTCGAAAGGCATATCAATTAATGTATATTTAGAGATTGGTAAGACCGTAGAGTGTGGTGCTCCTTCCTTTCTGGCTACCCCGCTAGGGATGAAGCGTGAAGTTAAAAAAGAAAAATCCTTAAAATACTATACTCTCATAAACATTGAGCCCAAACGTATTATTTAGATAAACTTCATTAACTAAGACATCGGCTTTTAAAACGAAATTAAGGTAAAAGTACGTAATTTACAACAAGATGGCGTCATTTTTATCAAAGTGATTTAATTCTTACTTTTGCCGAAAAGGAGTTAATTCAGATTCAATGGCTATTAATGTTCATCATATATAATTAAAACGTTTTTAGAAATTTTAAAGTAAAGCTTTGCTGTCTTATCATTTTTAATATATTTAATTTTCTTAGCTTCACACTATACCTGGGAACTTTGCATTAAGACACTCCGTGCCCATTAAGATTGTTTCATTTTCCACTTTCTGCCGCGTTCTTGAGGCATTGGGTGTTGAGTCACGGAACTAACTCCTTACCAGTGGGAAAAAATGAAAATATTAAAGAAATCATTTCTTCAAATGGAAATCAAATCCACAGCCTGTCGCGCTTACAGTTGCATGCTTGTGCCCCTGCATTTTACTTTTGTTGTTAGATTACAAACGGGAAAGTACAAAATGTCTTCTCGTCCAATATACCCTCAGTGCTTGGTTCTACTTTGGAACAGAGTGTGTTGCCAGTGTTGACCTATAGCGCTGAGACGTAGTCCTTCACCGCAAGCCTATTGACCGGCTCAAAAGTACGCTTGATATTTCTCTACGCGATAGAATTCGAAACGATGAACCAACACCGAACCGAACCTGGGTTACCGACATAGCTCTCAAAATCTGAAAGATAAAGTAGCATTAGGCAGTTCATATTGTCAGGATCCTAATGTCTGGCCATATCGAACACACCCAAAAGAACAGTAGTAGTAAGTAACCAATATGCAATTCCTCCAGAATCTGGAGCAAAGTGGGAAACGGAGTGTCTTAACACTAGAATCTATACTTTTAAAAAAACATGTAAAAATTTGAACCTATCGGGATTTGAACCCGCGCTTTTTGTCAACCGTCCAGGCGACCTTACCAACCGTACGTTCTCATCAGGGTAGGTCGAACTGCTTGTTATAATTATTCATGTTGTGAGCATCTCTGTAGCGAGATTTTTACAAATTTCCGATACCCAAAGATTAATTACTTAGAACTATCACGTGGCGAGAGAGAATGCTATTTATTAAATACTTTTTACATTTTTAAAGTGTTATTCCATACTTAGGAAAAAAATACTTTTTAGAAAAATGTTCTCTCTGTCTGTTGTATTTAGGATACAGCATGAAGCTAAAACAATAGAAAATGTTTAAAAAAACTTTTTTTTATGTATTTTTAAAAATATATACATATATAATATAATGGGCCCAGTATATTCCTTGCTAGCTAGTACAACCACTTTATCTCGACGTTATCCTGCGCCCGCGCGTAAATGATCGGCAATGCCTTATTCGATTAATTTATGATAATATGTTAGTATTGAGATAGCCGGTGCGGAGTTACGATTAAACTGTTTTTATGTAAATTTGCCATCTTTGTTTAGAGCGATTTGTGTTGGTACAAGGTAGAGACGGTGGTTGTGGGTTCGAAAATTTTAATTATAATAACTTCCATATAAAATGTATACTATTAACTAGTGTTAATTTTTTCGTGTAATCTTATTATAGTATTACAGTCAAATTATACAAAATATTTACCTATTGTAGCTTAAGTATATTATTCTGATGTATAACCTATATTACTGATGTCAAATTTCATCTAAATCTTAGTTTTTGCTTAAAAGTCAAACAAACATAAATCCATCATCACAATTTTGTATGTAAGTTATTATAAAACAATAAAGATAGTGGGGAACGGGAGTGTCTTAACACTGGGATTCCAGGTTTTTTCTGCCTGCCCTGTTATGTGTGAGATAGAGCGTGAAGCTAAGACAAAAGATAGTATAAAATAGATGTAAAATATCAGTAAACTTATTATATAAAATAGAAGATATAATTAAAACCTTTTTATTTATATTGAATCTAAATGTATATTTTTTATGGCTTCAAATTCATACTTTGGTAGGAGATACAAGTCATTGTTTAGAGCTCCTCTTCCCACAAAAAAAGTAATGCTTCACGCTGAATCCCGCGTATAGCAGGGTAGGCAGTAAGCTAGTTTTAAGACATTCCATTCTCCACAGTCCTTCCTAATTTTCGAGACATTGTGTGTTGAGTATTGGAACTCAACCCCGCATTATTTTTTATTAACAAAAATAATTTATTACCCGAAGTCGACAAATAGCGAAGCGACACTGCGCCACGACGATCTAAAGTTACATTTAATATTTAATAATACAAATGTCACTTGTCCTATACAATATTGTTGTGTAGTATTTGTCATTATTTTAAAAAGGCTGTGACATAAAATAAACTGACAACTAATACATAAAGTGATAATATGTACTTGTCAGTATTTTTTTTCCTCCAATAAATTACTTGCATTAAAATTACAACAGACAGCTGTTGTTGTGTATCCAGTTTCATACAATATTTCAATGAAGTTACCGTGACGAAGTTTTGACGTGTTTGACCTTACACGATTATAGCTAAAATTCATACTCTTTTTGGAAAAGGTTTTTCCCCTTTCAAAGACATTAGTAAATTAATATTATTGTATTTAGCGCTAGTTCTGGCGCAGGGGCAAAAGCGTGTAACTATAAATGCGACAGGTTGTGGCTTCCATTTTGACTCGAGGAAATGAAATAAGTATTTTTTTTTCTTCGCTCTGGTGTCGATGCAAATACTTTGTGGAGAGTGGGGAATGAAGTGTCTTATTCCCTTTGCCTATCTGCGCGGTGCTGTACGCGGGATATGGCGTGAAGCTAATATATATATATTATTGTAAATTTCACTGTAATGCACATGTCTTTCACATCGAACAAGCAATGTCTTGAAATTAGAAATTTAAAATGTCTATATTTCGTCAAGGTTCGAACTCAGTACACCTGTATTCACTTAGACATCACTACCATAGGTACACCATAACATAATAACTATATTTCCCCAACAACCCAAATTGAATACTAACCAGAAAACAAAAAAACCTTAGAAACCTTTCAAGAACAAAAATATCCAAGAAAGTTTGCTCAATAAACAAGAAGGCAGGCACTCCGATAGCGGAGCGCGTTCGAGGCACATCGGGAACATTTTATACGAACGATGACATAAATACTCATTTGCGAGAACAATATCCGATATTGAGTGAGGCCTGTCTTGGGTGAGTACACTGCGCGCCAAAAATTGTGTACGCTTGTGTAATTTTGATGGCAATGTTAAAATTATTATTTATTAATATTATATTATAGATTTTATTATAATTAAGGAATTTAAGTATTTAAGAAAATTTATTCCATAAGCAAAAGGCAAATATTGTTTCTAACTTTGTTTATTTTTTTACTTTCACACTGTATCCCGATAACTGGGTAGGCAGAGAGAACTTAGAATTTAGACATTCTGATTCACTCTTTCCTAATTGTTGAAATAAGACGTTAGGGGTAGTGGAACTCAACAATCGGCTTTCGCAAAAAAATATTTCTAAGTACAAATCAAATCTATAACTCAACGCAAAAGAAATGCTTATAAAATATTCTCCCCATTTACATTCAAATTCTCCAGTTCCAAAATATAATAAAAACATTTTATTACCAGTTTAAATCAAATATCTATTGCATATGCTTCGCTGACTTTTATTATGCTAGAAAGTAATGTGCTCTTAATCCTCGTAAAAATCGAATAGTAATTAATATCTTTACTTAATTAAGTTTTAAAATAGTGATATTGTAACTTAGTTGTAGCGCTTAGTTAGCGCACTTAAAGTGTATATATATATTTATGAGTACGTGACAAATTCTAGAATATAATTCATAAATCTAATGTAATATTAGTCGTCGTCCGCAACTTTGTTTGCGTCTACTTTAAGATGTAAAATAAATAATCTGTTTATTGTTCGTAGGGATTTAAAAAAATCTTCTCTTAGTTCTTCGTACATGCCCTAACCTATTTTCAAGCCAATATTTAACTTAGTAAATCTAGAAGTTTCGTCTGTAAGTTGACCGCCAATCAGAATCAGAGTAATGGAAGACTTCTTCGAAGAAGTTCATTATTTCTGCTACAGGATACAGTGTAAAGTTAAATTGAAATATAAGTATTAAAAAATTCAACCTTTCAAAAAATTCAAAAAGCAAGCAACCAAAAAAAGTTTCTTCTTTCACTATCAAAAATTACCTCACAACTTTCATAAGACACCAAACAACCACCGCAGCCTGCAGTGTACCATTACAACATTCATGTTTATTCACCGTCCTGCCAACCCCTCAACCGATATATTTATTGGTTTGCATCCGAAACCTACGTGGAATTTACTACAAGAACAACTCAAAATTCGTCTTACACTTTACAACCGTATGCAGATTGACTAGAAGTTATGAAACCTGCAAGTCGAATCGTATATTCGCTAGGTTTATGCGCCAGTATCAAGATGACTGTCAGACATATCTTGTAGAGTTAACGTTTTGATAAGCTTTCGATAATAAATATAGTAACGTATTAGTGTTGTCCGAAGGTAATCTATAAGTGATGCCGTTGAAAAATGTTTACTTGAAAATGTTGATGATTATAATTTTGTTTTTGCATTAAGCAAAAACTTCTTCATTTAATATTTTTGTAATAAAATCGTATTAAATTATTGCCTTTAGTTATTTTAGTTATGGCCTGATTTGAGTATGCCAGGCATAAAATATTCTGCAAGTATCACATATTGTAGAGAATCGAATGAGATTAATTTTAAAGTAAAAAAAAGATATTCATAGAGAAAATAAATTGCGTTCTATCAGTAACTATTTTTCAAATTTAGAGCCATTCACAGCAAGTAAATTATACTTTTTAAAAAGAAGAAATTTTTTTCAATAAAAGAAATAAAAATCAAATTTTCTAAATACCACAAATAAAAATTTAATTTTACCAGAACCTAAAAAGGCACACAACAAAAACATCAAAAACCAGCATCTCCATGGGCCCAGAAGCTAATAAATTCACAAGTGGTATATCAGAGTTCGTGTAATGATGCTGGCGTCAATCTACTGTGCACTCTATTAATTATTAACTGTATAGCGTGTTGTCTTGTTTTTTGGATGTGGTAGTCAACGTCAGTTAATTTACAAGATGAGGCTGTCGTGGCATCGCCTAACGGTTAACGCGATGGTTGTGGGTTCGATTCTCACTAGGAGGAATCTAATATAATCTATATTAGATTATATTTAAATTATTTTCATTTCCTTGTTTTGGTACACAATTCGTGGCCTCGAGTTCCGCCGCTCAATATGCAATCTCTTTAAAATTAGCTGGATCCACTATCCAAAGGAATTCCTAAGGAAGCAAAGTAAATAAATATAGTTCTGCTTCACGCTGTATCCCGCACACAGCAGGGTAGGTAGAGGGAACCTAGCGTTAAAACATTCCGTTCCTCCCTTTCCGCCGAACTCTAGAGGTAAAGCCTGTAGAGTAAAGTAAATATAAAATAACTATAAAAAAAATTATTCAAAAAAGAATATTAAAAGATTTTGTTAAATTTTAAATATCATATTTAAAAGATATGTATTTCACCGTTATATAGTGACAGCTAACTTTGATTTACAATTCTATTGATATCGTAGAACATTAAATCAATTAATCTTCCCTTATTTTTTTAAAGATGTGTGCAGAGAGAACATTCTGTTCACTTTAAAAAAAATACTACTTAACCAAATCGTCGTCGTAAGAAATTATTTTGAAATTTAAATATAGATTGTTTTTAAGGCGGCGTTGAGTTCCGCTAGTCAAAACACAATATCACAAGTTTCTTGATAGTTTCACTCAGCCTACCCTACCCTGCGAGATAATAAGCTAAAGAAACATATTACAATCAAAATTTTAGCCCACAAACAAAAGCATAAATTAGTACAAAATTATACTTGTATCATCAAAATAATCATTTTGATACATAACATTTAATATTTCAACAATCATAATAAATAACTATATTTATTATGCCAAAGTGACAGGAATCAAGTGTAAAAAAAGGTATAAAAAATTAAAAAGCGTATGTCAGAGGATATTGAACTAAAGTCACCTTTCCCATTGCATTTGTCACATATCACAATTAAGACGAAAATTTGATATTTTAAAAACAGGTAGGTAGATGGATTTATTTAAGTGTTTTTGCTTAATTTTTAAATTAAACTAATGTGATTTGAGATTAGAAGGTCCTAGATTCAATATCGGGCAAGGTCAGTTTGAGGATTTATAATATTTTGTTGAGGCTTTATAATTAAATATATATAACTGATGTGAATTAAAACCGTTGTGGCGCAACGGCGCAGCGTCTGTCTGTACGGGTGATGGGCGTGGGTTCGATTTCCATTTAAGGATTGAATTATTTTCGTTTTCTAACGCTCGTGACAAGACAAGTCTCGGTGTTAAGGTCACTACTCAATACGGTATGTCTCAAAAATTGGGCTGAAAGTGGGGCACAGAGAGCTTTAACATAGTGATATATCGCGTGAAGAGAAGCTTTATAAGACAAAACCGTGACTATATCTCTATGTTTTATGTTTTCTAATATAAAAATAATATTATTGTTTTGGCAACAACATGTTCTCAAATTTTAGATGAAAAACATATCAACTTATCTATAATTTTTTTGTAACTTAAAAAAGCTCTAATTTAACAACGATATAGATATGACATTCTGCATTTTTAAACAAATTAATTAGATTTACAAATAAAAACACAAAAACTATACTTTTAAAATATTCCTATCACATCCAAACATTAGCATAACTCCATACAATCTATGAAAGCACATAGATTGATGAGTTACACAGTACCTACATCACACGGCGTTGTTCACTTCCGTGTAAACGCTAGTTCATTAAGACACTATAGCTACGGTGTAAATGTACGGTTAAATATGATTGTTGATTGGCTGTAGTGGCGTAGTGGCACAAATGTGCAGCTGTAAGTGCGACTTTTGTAAGTTCAATTCCTGCTCAGAAATATATAGTTTTATCATTTCCTCGCTCTAGTAATGGGACAAAAGACCTCGTTATACTAAACACTCAGTGCCAAAAGAACAGCAGAGTATACCTGCTATATAGGATACAGTATGAAGCTATATTAGTTATTTAAAATATGAAATGTGTCTGGTTTAGGTCATCTGGAAGTTATAATTTACAGAAGAGTTGCATTGGAAGTCGAACCCACAACCGCCACGTTTATGGACAGAATCTGTGACGATAGACCACGATAGACCACGACGGTCTCATCAACTCACAGGGAAAAGAGAAATGCACTGAAATTGAATTGAATAGACATAAATTGTAAAATTATTTTAAAGTGTTATTCCACACTTAGTCAAAAGTTCTAAAAAGTATTGTAAAATTATATTTAGAGTACAAGGTTCGATAAAATGAAGTAAAGTAAGTACATTTAATAAAATAGTTCTTTCATACTAAAGATCCACCGTCACGCTCCAGTGATATGAGAAGGGGACGATTGTCTCACGATGTTATACACCGCATATATTAAAGTTAATATGATTCTGTATAAACAATTAGTAACAGTTTATATTATAATTCTCAGAATCTTTAAAATTTGTTATACATTTTACTGCTGTTTTATTTGTTCTTAATTTTTATTAGATTTAAAGGCCTTCGTGGTGTAGGGATATACCGTCTGACGCGACGTCTGGTCTTTAAACCGAAAAGTTGTGGGTTCCATTCCCATAGAAATTGATTGTCTTAATAAATAATTTTCGTTTCTTTGCTCTGGTAAGAAGGCAAAACGCGGCGTTTAGCTCAACCACAAACATGAGAATGTAGTGAACGTATTGTTTTAACACTGGGTTCCCTCTGCGTACCATGCTGGATAGAAATAACGTGAAACTGTTGTTTTTATATTTTTTTTAAGTGTATAAGTATGTAGTTAAAGTCCGCGTACACAACACATGCGGGCTAAGTCTTCTCTCTAATAAATATGTAATCCAATAAGTAAAATATTGTATCGGATACTTGCCGCGAAATTGAGTTACACCACTCAACGTGCAATGCCTCAAGAATTCAGCGAAAAATGGAGAATGGAACACTGTTAATTGGAACGGAGTGTCTCACCTCTAGGTTCCCTCTGCCCACCGCACTACGTGCGAAATACAGCGTGAAGCTAAACAAAAACCATTTCCGTGACTTGGAAAACTGTTGAATCCATAAATACTTGTTCATAATAACTAGATAGATAGATGCCTGTGTGGTCCGCAGGTGTTTAAATGTCACGTACCTACATTAGCGGAACCTTTGATCGTAGATAGTGCTGAATGAATTAAACTCCTTTATTTTTCATAATACTGTAGCAACTTGTTAGTATAATGAGGATTTGTCTAGCGCTAGTCAGTTAGTATTGAAATTATATATTTTGACGTGTTGGTAGTTTGTATATTATTACATATGTATTTTGTGTTTATTTAAAGCTAGTATGTAATAAAAAGCAATCGTAGTATTTTTGCTGCAACAATCTACCTACAGGTAGAGGAAACCTAGTGTTAAGGCACTCCGATCCCCACTTTCAGCTTCATTTTCAAAACATTGCTTGTTAAGTGGTGAAACTCAACGCCTTTTCTGGAAACCTAGTATCAAGACACTGCGTCTTCTATAAGTCACTTTTGTTCCCTGTTGAGTGGGGGTTTGTACCCATAATCTATCGCATTTACAGTCAGTTTACAGGTGTGATGGCGCCACGTCACGACGACATTAAAATAAAATGTCACAAATAAAAAAATAGTACATATATTAACATTTAAAATAATGAAATATTTCATATATCAATACTTTAAAATGATACGAAGTGGAAAGCATAATTAATAAACGTTTCACAATCAAATAGCTGCGGGCGTATCAAAAATAAAACAACTAAATACCTACCTGCGTACCTGGTAGGTAGGTATCCCACCTACATTGTATAAATAAACCGTAGAGTAACAAAATACGAGTACCAACATACAAATTTCATACTTATTACACGTCAATTGCAGAAAGCTCGGTTTTAAACTATCCACAGTTTTACCGCGGTACAATAGGATGAGGAAATATATTTTAATAAATATCTGTTATGTTACGTTCAATTTTGATTTGTTTTTGCTGTGTTGCGATTTTTACTATACTAACCTTTACCTGTGGCTTCGCCCTCGCATGACATATGAGTCATGTGACACATAATTCGTGCATATTGAATGTGTCATGTGACATGACACAAAAGCTAACGATTCTCAAGATATAATGTAACCTAATACTGGGTAAATGGACTTCCGTTGCTGAGTGACTGACAGATTAGGCACAAAACTACGTGGAACACTGCATTTTGACATCCTTAAACTATAGACACAACGACAGGAGTTCCCTAATTTCCGTTTTATAGTCTACATCAGTGGTTCCCAACCAGTGGTCCGCGGACCACCAGTGGTCCGCAGAAGCCTAAATATAGTCCGCGAACGTTTTTAATTTTATGACTGGGGATGGTGAGGCGAAGTTTCTGTTTGATTATCACAGTTAATTTTTATTATACCTACATACATAGTGGTCCCTGCTACCAAGAATAATATAAAAGTGATCCTTGATCAAGAAAAGGTTGGGAACCCCTGGTCTACATGATCAAAATTATGGGATCAATTGATACATTATATACAGTACTAAATTATATAAATCTTAATTTTAAGAACCTAAAACCAAATGAATGTTTAAATACCAAAATAAAAAAAATAATTTAACTAATTACAGTAATAACTCAAGAAATCTTATCTTAATTCAATTTACATCAAAACAAGGAACAAAAAAAGCATAAGAGCATTGCCAATATAAAAATCAATCTTAACAACGGACAGGATATTCGCAGATGCAGAATTCAATTTATTATTTTTTTTCGCGTAGGTTGGTACTAGATAGAGAAACCTATAAGTAGTGTCTAGACACTCTTCCTGCTTCCTCAATATTATCTTTTTATTTACCTAGCTTGTAAAAATTAGATTAATTTGCTTATAAAACAAGTTCTAACTTACAACAATTTTCAAATCAAATCCCTCAACCAAATTATGCTTCCATATTGTTTTACCTAGTATTTATTGTTATTTTAACATACAATTAAATGTTGGAACTGATCGTTTCATTTGTTTTTATTTACTTACCCACCGGAACCCCCCTCGGGACTCGAACCTGCGCCTCTTGGAAACCGACCAGGAGGCGCGGGTTCGAGTCCCGCTAGGTTAAATTTTTTATACGTCTTCTAAATAAGTATTTTTCTTTCCTAAGTGTGGTTAACACTTTAATTATGTTAAAATTATTTTTATTTAATGCAAATATTAACTAACTAAGTTATCTAAGCTGTGATAAGAATATCTGAAAAATCAAGATAATTAATGCTATCTTCTCTTTGTTTGTTACCTTTTAAATAAGTGGTTTCTTAATAATGGTTAAGCGTTATATATTAAATTTTAAGTGATCCCAATATTTTTAATGTTTTTTTTTTCATTTATTTTTTTTTAATAAAATGAATTAATTTTTATTTTACCATCTAATATTTTATATTGATCATTAATATTCAGAGGCCTGTCGTGGCGAAGGGGCGCAAGGGGGCGACTGTAAACGTGACAAGTCGTGGGTTCGATACCATTAAAAGAAATGAAATATTTAATATTTTCCACTTCCTCGCTCTGGTGACGAGGCAAAAGCACGGTCGTGAGCCGAGCTTCGAGTCTCGCAGGGGACCCCCTTGCCGTCGACGACGTCCTCTCAATCAGCTACACAGAACTCTCTCAGAAATAGAGTGCCCTCGTCCCTCCCCAACCGATGACGCTGTAAAGGCCATTAGGGTTAACAGCATTAGCATAACCTCAAATCAGAAAAAAACCGTCAGTTAAAAACCTATTATAGCCTCGATAAATGGACTATCCAATACATAGAATTTTTGAATTCAAAGTTGTTGTTTCTGCGATTGGCGATCTCAACCAAACAAAATCTTTGTCTATATACTTATTTAGTATAGAAAAGTAATTTAGAATTAAATCTGGGCGTGTACTATAACAAAGACAATTAATTGATGGCAATAAGAATAATCAATCAGTAATTTGCTTTGGCTGCGCGGGCGCATATCGATCAGGCGGACAGAAGCTATTACTTACGAACTGCACTGGGTGTAATTATACAATACTAATTGGATAACGCTGTAGAAAATTGTAATATAAAGAAATCTTTAATTAATTAAATAAGTATGTTGAATTTTTTTATTCTAGACGTGATGATTGTGAGTTTGACTCTGCTTTATGGAATCACTATACATTTTAACATATCTAAAGTTTTATTCCACACTTAGGAAAGAAAAATACTTTTAGAAAACGTGTAAAAATTTGAACATAGCGGGATTTCGAAAAATTACCACTGTACTTATATTGCTTTTATATCTAATACGCGGCGTTGAGGATTAGATTACCACTACGATCTTCAAGAGGCACCATCTTTAAAGTACTTTTTAATTATATTTTTATATAGCAGAGTACACAGAGAAAACTTAACTTAACTTAACTTAAGAAATTCCGTTCCTCACTGTGCGCCCGATTCCGAGACATTGTGTGTTGAGTGACGGAATTCAACACAAATCAGTGTGGAGAAATGTAAATCATTTTCAAAATGTTTTGATTTGAATCACGCTTAGTCACACGTTAAACCACTGCGACACAACGACCTCATGAAAATTGAAACAATAAAACTTATATTTATTAACTATATAATTATGCCAATAATTATATTTTATAAAATTACAAAAACTTCAACCTCACCTGCGTTTTAACGGCGTTGAAGGAAATTAAAGTGTAGAACAAAATTACATTGTCAATATCCTACAAAATATGAATCCACTACCTCGTTATATGTAACGTATTACTAACAATTTTATTACGGGCTGTATCATATATATTACAGATTGAGTCGCTGGTGTTAATTAACATATATCAATTTATATGAAGGTAGCGCAATGACTCTATCGTACAATAGATACAGGTACATCATTATACATATATATATTTTTTAGCTCTACGATATATCCCGCTCATACCAGGTACATAGAGGGAACCTAGTGTAGACGTTACATACCCATTAAGAAGAGTTCCGTTCCCCACTTTGCGTCGAATTCTGGAGGCATTGCGTGTTGAGTTGCGGAACTTAGCGCCATGATTTTGACTCGTTATCAGAGCGAGTACCTAAATGAAAATTGTTAATATTTCATTTCCTTGAGTGGGAGTCGAGTCCACAACCGGCCGTGTTTATAGTCGTCTTGTGCCCCTGTGCCACGATCGGCCTCAATTTTCATCATCCTTATTTGTAATGGATGTGGGTTTGATTAAGCACACAAATCCCAGCACTGTGAAGCAAACTATAAAAGAAATGATTAAAATCAAGTTATACCCGTCAATGGAATCGAACCTAGGCCCGTTACAACGAATACCGTAAGTACGATGAAACTATTTAGAAATTATTTACTTATTTATTCACTGTAAAACTTACATTAATTTAACAATTCAAACTCAATTTTCTAATAATCCGTAAACAAGGAAGCATATTACTGACTATAAATAACTAATGAGTAAGCAAACAGTTTTTGCGTGGCTTAGAAATTGATTAATCTGTCTATTATTCAGAATTGACTAGTATATTTCGCAATAGACCTGCCGGCTCAGTGGTCACGCGATCAACTTGTTACAGGTTCGATAATTAATATGCTAATACTTTGGCGTTGAACTCGTAAGTGAGACGAACGCTTCTGCGGCATAGATTATGTTTAATTTAGACTTGACTTAAGTGGTTATTTACATTTATGATATTAGTATAATATTATTGTTGCGGCGTTAACTTTCGTCATTCACCTATTAGTGCCTAAATTTAAACAAAAATCGGCAAACGGAGTGTCCTAACACTAGATTATTCATGTTGAGAAGAGTGTACTTCTAAATGTAGTGAATTCCTCTGAATTTTTTTTAATTTTTATTCTTACATAGAAGCTTACAAAGTCAAGTTAAAGACAGTCGTAAAGCAGTCTCACTATTTGTCTAACAGTACCAAGAAAATGTCATTAAATGAGCTAATCCAAACGGAGAACGTAGTATCTTTCTTCCTATCCAGTAAAAAAAAAAACAAAACAAAAAAAATCTTTAAAAAATGTTTACTGCATCTGCATACACCATCTACCAGCCGCTTATTTGCGTGCGCAGGCGCACAAAAACGTCATAATTTACGAGGCACTTTGACGTTTGACTGACAGCGCGGTGTAGTGAGCCGTGTACTATAAATCGTGTATCGTGGTACGAGAAGTTCTTTTTTTATTTAGCATTTCGCTTCTAAACATAGCATTTCAATTATTCAGCCTTAGAGGGGAATATAATTATATTGTATGATAATACATAAATAGTTGTATTTTATTTATGTATATAAGTATGTAAATTATATCAATGAATGTATTATATGGTGATTTTTAGAAAGGTTATTTTAACGAATTTTAAAAATATGAAATTTCACTTCGATGATGAAATCGATCACAACGAGTTTTTTTATTTTGATTTTTGGCTTCACGCTGTATACCGTATATAACGAGGTCGGCAGAGGGTACGTAATGTTAAAACACTCCGTTCCCTCTGCACCGTTTAATTTTCGAGACATTAGGTGTTAAATGGCGAAAGTCAAAGCCATCTTAAATGTATTATTTGAAATTACTTCGACCAGTTTACAGGATATATATTAAAAAATAGAGAGATAAATTCAAACAAGAATGTTTGATCCTGTCTAGTTAAATTTGGTTACAGTATTGTAAATAGAGATAAAATTATTTCGTTTCTTCAGTCCAGTTTCCATCGGAAAAGAAAATACCCGGGTAATGCTTATGGGGAACGGACTCATTTTAAGTAAAATAGTTTTTTTTATTTCTACCAACAAAAGAGTTGTTGGAAAAACGAGAGCATTTGAAAAACTATAGAAAGATTTCGCCAATACGCACTCGTTCTTACTTCTACCGCTTACAAATCAACTATAAACATTATAATACTTCAATGTTTATATAAATAAAATATGTATATTATAAAGTTTTTGCACCCTTTCGACCGTAACAATAAACAGACATTCACAGTCAAACGTCTATTATTAGATACTCATAGAAATATACCGCTAAGACTCAACGTGTATAAACATAAAGTTTTTACAAAATACGAAAAAGGTAAAATGAAGATATTGCAGCTCAATAGAAGTGAATAATTGTATAAGACGGTAGTTGTGAGTTCGATATCCTCTTGAAATAGTTATAATATCAGCTGTACGCTCTTACCGTATGACTGTAACATTGTAGTGACGTAGCGGCACAGCGTCTCATAGTATACGAGACAGTGGGGTTTCGATCTCCGCATAAGGGATTGATTCTTTTTTATTTCCTCGGTGTGGTATCAAGACATGGCGCGCTGTTGAGTTCCACCAATCTTAAAATTGGGGCGGAAAATGGAGAACAGAGAGATCTTACGCTAGATACCTCTACCTATTCTGCTCTTTGCGGGATTGCAAGGTGAAACTAAAACAACGTATAGTCAGTTTTAATTGCACGTTAAAAGCAAATAATAGTTATATCGAAAGAATTATAAACCAAATATGTTCATTCTTAATGTAGCCAAGTCTAGCAAACTATTTTCTGATGATAGCTACATATATTTCTTATTAAAATGTCTTTGTTGAAGTGTTAGTGAGGTGTCTGCCGTCACACCGTTACTATTTTTTTCTATTTTTCAACGTTCACAGCTAAAGCAAGGGCAAGTAAATTAACATTATATATGCGGTGTAATTAGAGACAACCCCCAGTAATTATTAGTTCTCTCGTATCCTTTTATGGCTTCGATAGGAGGTAGATTAAGTGATATTTTGTATTACTTAGTTTTATACCCTGACTTTGTTGTGTTTTGTTGAAGGTATAATTATTTATTTTTTTGTTTATGACATGGAAACTTCAATTCCTTTTTCAGCCAGTAGATGATAAAGGTTTTACTTTTACACAACATTTTCTTATAATTTAGATAGACAATTCCCAAATTCACTTCTCACTATAGAAAAACTATCTATATATAACTAGGAGTATATATATAACTAGGAGTATATATATAACTAGGAGTATATATATAATAGTATTATTATAACAAGTTTTTCTATAATGTGCATGTACTCGTATATACAAAGACGCCTTCGATTCGAATATAAACCCGCAACCTCAATTTAAAAGCACCTAACCACACAAATATTACAAGTACTTACTTATATAAAAATAACGTCAATTTTTATTCACATCAATACGAAATAAAAACAATTCAACTTCCACAAACAACTAACTATACAGGAAATAGCCTAAATATAGCGCAGCGTTATCAGTATCGGCATGTCAGTCCCGTCAGTCATGTCGGTCATGGTGACAGCTGTCAAAACCAGCTGACGGCGCACGTCAAAGTCATTACTAAATTCGCGGATTGACGTTGACGCGATATGGAGCTGTCACGCCGCCGCTTCCAGCCGCGTCACGTTGACGAGATATTTTGGCGAACAGAATCTGTTTATAGCGTTTCAATATTGGTGTCGCTTGAAATAATGATGAAATAATTTTGTATAAATATTTATAAATTAATATTTAAAGTTGTTTAACCATTAATTAATTTAATAGAAAAGAATTAAGTTCATTCATTTTAGTATTAAATATAAAATGTATTATACTATATTTTTCGTTTAGATGTAAGAATTTGTGACATTGGATGTTGAGTGACGAAAGTCACCGCCACGCATAGTTTTAGAGCGGAATATTAAAAACAATAATTTCTCAAAGTGAAGTTCAAGCTCACAACTATCGCGTTATAGTCAGTCACTGTTTTATTTCGCCAAGATGTCCTCAAACTTCTACTACGAAACGCCAGAAGCAAAGAACAACAACAACAACGTAGTGTCTCGACACTAAGTTCCCTCTGCCTTCCCTGCTATATGCAGGATACAGAAAAAAAACTAAATTTAAAAATATCCTATAAAAGCATGGGAAAATTAGAAAGCATGTACGCAATTCTTATCTGCATCATTCAGCTATAATAAGGCAGGGCTCGGCTCGGATCGGCGATGGTAAGGGGTTCGAGGCCGGGGGAGGGCAAAGTGAAAGAAAACAAAACGATAGGGACACCGTGTTGATGTAGATTTACGTCGCTGGTGCTCTACTGGACCGTTGGGTGAGCGGTGGTATGGACTCGGCGGTCAGTGTGCGCTTAAAAAATAATTCAAACATTAATTGTTGATTTTTTTCTCCTATATTAAATTATATTCTAAGTTATAATGTTAAGGATGTTATATAAGTTACTTAAAAATATTGTGCACTTTTAAAATATGATGTTTATTTCTGTATCCTATGGTGAAATATTTATTTTTCTTATATCCTAAAAACATAACAATGCACGATGTAATCAAAACAAGAGAAAAGAAACGTGTAAAAAAATTAAAATTGCGAGATTTGACCGGCATTTGTAAGGAGTATTGCTAATTTCCGCTAGCCAAAAACTATTCCAGGAACAATGGAACCACCAAACAAACAAAAAAAACATGAATTGAAAAAGTATGTTCAATAAAATTATTTCAATCAATCCTAACATTTAAAAAAAAAAAACAAATATATCCAATTTAAAACATATAAATACTCTACTCCATAGACTACGCTGTGCCATTATTTGAGACAGGATCGCGGGCTGTAGATAGCGCGTCGGCAGACATTTTTTGTTTTACATTTTTTTTTTGTTTCTGTCCTCTTTGTCCGCATACTCGTACACTAGTACTAAGGGACTACTGATTTTGATAGCCTGTGTAGTTGTTTCTTTAAGGAATTTTGCTTATACATATATGTAAAAAGATTAAAATAATCAATTTGGAAATAATTTTTGAATTTATCATATTTTTTTATATGTAACATGTATATGAAAATATATGAAATTTGTTGTTATTTTAGAGAAAGATTTTTTATTTTTTTAAATTTTTGATCGTGCATATAGCAGGGTAGGCAGAATCTGGAAACACAATGTTGAGACACTTCGTACCCAATTATACTTTTGCTAATTCTGGAGGCATTGCGTATAGAGTGGCGAAACTCAGTCGCGTTTAGAGGCGCTTTTAGGAAAAGTGCTTATAAGTAATCAGGTAAGGTTCATGTCATGTGATTCTGAAGATGATTAAACAGTTTTTTTTTTGTCAAAACTCCGTACTTAAACAAACTAAATAAAATAAGTGTAAGCACCGTCTTGGTACAACTGTGAAGTGTCTGACTGAAAAACGCGACGGCTGTGTTTGCATACAACAATAAAAAGCGCTACGTAACTTTACGCCACCTAACACGTAATGTCTTGAAATTTAGACGGTGCATGGACAACGTGGTGTCTTAGGACTATGTTCCTTTTGCCAATCATGTTTTAAGCTACTGCCCTACACTGCTATATTATATTACATGAAAATAAAAAATGTTTATAAATACCTAATATATATGTTAACTCGCTATATTTACCGATAATAATATTATAATAATCTATAATATGCAACAGCAAACGTGCTATGGCAACATTGTTCTTTGATAGGCAACCATATTGTAAAGATATGTATAAAAGACGGTAGGTACATTATTAATTTGAGGTAATTTGCTATATTGGGTTGGAGCAGTGAAGTTTTGTTCACTTTAAAGGGTTCTTTAAAGGAGACTTTTAAATCTACTCCTGTGGTCGCGAGTACCAGGCACTACTTCAAGCTCATCCGTATTAGTATATGTAAATATTAATTCAATAAAAAACATTGTACCAACTGTAGTTCTCTTAACATCATTTAATATATAAGACAATATATATTAGCAAAAATATCTATATTTATTCAAATGTATAAAAAAACAAAAGCTAATTACTACCACCCGCCCGACGCGCACCTCCATATGACAGGTAGAGTCGCGATCACCTGTTCATTATAGGATTTCGTTGGCCACGACTGCGACAAGGATGCTTAAATTACATGGACAATTGCGATTTATAAACAAAAACACCTGTCGTTTTTTACGTAATTATGTTAAATTCACTGAGAATTACGGTTGGAAGGCAAAGATGTGTTTTAAATTGTATAGAAAATAGTTATTTCAACAAAATAATGGCCATTAGTGCGTTTGCTGTACGTTTTGCTTATTGGTAATGCAAAAATTGTTAGGCATTATTACATTACTACATGCACTTACATTTTATATATAAAAATAAATTGATTTCATTTATATTCGTGGCACAGGGGCATAAACATGTGGTTTAATCGAGGTCGTGGGTTTAATTCCCACTCGAAAAGATTAAATATTTGATATTTTCACTATGTTGCCCAAGTTCCCTCTGCCTACCTTTCTATGTGCGTGATACACACTAAAAATATGGTTGGTATTTTTTTTTTAATTCACATATGCATAATTACATATTTTTAAGTAACATAGTATGAAGATTACAGGATACTGGTCGAAAAACCCACAACCTGTCGCGTTTACAGTCGTACACTTATGCCCACTGAGCCACGACTGGCCTGTCATCCATATTTAGTTAAATACAGATTATAAAAAACATATCTCACATTAGGCTGTACAACAGTCACCCTCACACGCACGTAAGCTTAAGTTTAAAAATGTTAAACGCATTTCGTCGCTATCTGTCATCGCGGGCGGACGCGTCGCTGATTAAATCTCGACGCGGTGGTCATTATATTAACCAGTAATAGGTGCTGATAGTGGCCGAAACGTTTATTTTTTGGCCACAAATACGCTGTTTGCTGTTTAATTCATTGTTGAGATATTTTTTATTATGGAAATATGATTATTTATTATTTAATATTACAATATCTATAAGGCGTGGAGTAGTGGGACATTGTTCGACTACAAGCGCGGAAAACTGGAATTTAGGTAATGGAATTGTGGGTTCGATTCTCACTCGAGGGAATGAATCATTTATATTTAAATATAACGATTAACATTATGTAATATGCCGTATTGCTTTTCTCAACATACATATGTACTTACTATGCAACACAAAAAATACCTTTAATGTTATTTCTTGAGATTAGCAAATTCAAACATACAAATTCTTTTATATAACATATGTCTAGATAATAGTAAAATTACTATTATTATATATAAAAGATACAAGAATCTTTATTACTAGTAGCCGATAACAATCGGATTTCATAGGTCCATATTGATCGTCGTGGTATCTTAATAGCTCTACAGACTCCGTCATCTTTCTATTTTGTTTGTTCTAAAACAACGAAAACCAGTTTGGATTCTAGAATAGTACAAGTTATAGAACATAATATAATATTATTACGAGGCCATTGTAGCGCAGCATCACAGGAAATGGAAATTGCGACAGCTGTGGGTTCGATATCCAATCGGAGGAAAGAATATTTTATCGTTTCTTGCTCTGGACAACTACTGTAATTTCCTCGCTTTGGTACCCAGCGAAAGCAAGGTGTTGAGTTCCACTACTCAACATAAAATGTCCCAAAACTGGCTGTGCGCCAACTGACAGCGAACCGATGGTTCTAAGATATCCCCGCCTTCCTTGTTATAAGCAGGATATATCATAAGATAAATATATATATATTATTTGACATATATAATATATTATTTAATATTTAAAAATAATAGCCTCACGCTGCTTACCGCACATAGCACAGTAGGCAGAGGGAATCTAGTCTTAAGATATTTCCATTTCGCATTTTTCCACGGAAGAGTCTAACGTCTTGCTCCTTGCCTCGTTACCAGAACGAAGAAATTAAAATGTTAAATATTTTTCATTCCCAAAGTGGAAGTCAAAGCCACAACCGTCGCGTTTACTGTCGCATGCTAGTGCTCCTGCGCCACGACGGTCTCAAATAATTTTATATTATAATAAACAAAAAAACCGGTCTATTGTTCCGTAGAAAAATTGAAGATCTCGATGTTTTTCTGAAATTCAAGCTTGAAGAATTTAAGTAAATATTTCATCTCCTCGAGTGGGGATCGAACCCACAACCAGTCGGTTTTACAGTCACACTTCGTGCCGCTGCGCCCCGACTGGCCTCAACTTGTAAACATGTCATTATTAGTTTTATAGTTAAAATAAATTACTAGAAATATATTATTCAAAAATACTCATTTAAATATTTAAAGAACGTTATAATTTAAAAAATAAGACTGGCTTCTTGTTTTATATTTGTTTGTACTCGGGACTCATAATTTACATGTGTCTATTAGTACAAGTCACTACTCACTGAGCTATCTTAAACGCTGATCTGATGAATAAATAAATAAATAATATTTTCAAATTAAAATACTTTGCATGCGAAGTTAATTTCGATTTATTTTATAAAACACATTTTTTATAAATATACACTTGTTTCACAAAACACATTTTTATACAAAAAAAAATCTATAATACTTCACGCTGTATCCCGCACCCAGCAGGGTAGGCAGAGGGAACATAATATTAAGGCACTCCGTTCTTCACTTTCTGCCGAATTTTGGAGGCATTGCGTGTTGAGTGGCAGAACTCAACGCCGCGTTTAGCCTCGACACCAAAGCGATGAAATGGAAATATAAATTTAAGTAAATATTTCATCTCCTCGATCGCACCCATAACCAGTCGATTTTACAGTCACACTTCGTGCCGCTGCGCCGCAACAGGTCTCAAAATATACAAATTGCGAATTATTAATAATTATCATTATATATTTTTTATTGCTCAAATATCAAATATCCTCAATATTTGGATACGGTGCACCCCACAACTGCTTTGCGGTTATACAGGAGATTCCTTCCCCGACGCTACACAACTAGAGAATAGCCTACTAGCGACAGTGGTTCCAAGTCGAGACGAAGAATAGATAATGATAAAAATCAAAAGAACAGACAAGGGCACAAACGAGATTAGGTTCCCTGGTGTGTTTTATTTACAGTATTACCTGAGTCAAAATCAATTTCTTAGATTGTATTCTTTAGTCGCAAAGTTACACACATACAAGTACATATCAGTTTTATATTTGGTTCAAGAGGCAGTGGTTGGGAAAAAGGGGGGATGCCTTGGCCGATCTTCGATAATACAATATCGATGATACTGGAAGAATATTTTTGAAAGAAAGTATAGGATGGGATATAAAAAGTTTGATGACAGTGGACGAGGTATGCAGACACTAGCGTTAGACACTCTGTTTTCATTTACTACAGGCTGCGCTAACATGTAGCAAAAAGTCTACTATAGCCTATATTTTATACCGGTGTATAGACTATGCTATACTACTGTAAAGTTTTATCTAAAATCATTCAGTTTTTCTTGAAAGTGAAACATAAATTCCGTCCTCACAAACTTTCACATTTTTAATTAATTAATTATTTTTAGTAGTATTCCTATTCGTATGAAATATAGGTATTAAGTATCCTAGTAGGATATGTATTTATATTTTTGAGGGCAAAAAGAACTCAATCTTAAGACACTCCGTTCCCTACTGACATTCCAACTTCTACTCTATCCATATATCCCCCATTACATATAAAATGAGCGACTATAAAAACATAAGATTAATTTTCGTTTAACTAAACTGGGAAGATTAGCATTGTCTGCCAAACGCCATCTTGGCTGTGACTAAGTCCGTCTGTCTCTATAACGTACGATTTATAGACTAAAAATGTAACCTAGTAATGTCTAGATACAATAAAATAAATCTAGACAGAAAAAAAGTACTAAATAATGTTAGTTCTTATTAGCTTAGGAGCGATAAAATGTATTATGACGCCGTCGTGGCGGTGATACCACATGTGATGGTTGGGAGTTCGATTATTAGACTTAATAATTAAATTTAAAATGTATGTTAAATGGGATATCTCACTTAAAATGCTATAGATTGTGGGTTCGATTCTACTTGAGGAAATGAAACATTTACATTTTAATTTCCTCGCTTTTTTAACATGACGAAAGGGCGGCGTTGAGTTCCATTATTCAAAACGCAATGTAGAATTCGGCGAAAAATGGAGAACGGAAGTGTCTTAATGGGAACGGAATATCTTAACGCTAGGTTTCCAGGTATCCTCTGCCTACCCTGCTATTCAATTCAAAATTGGAAATGTCCATTTGAGGAAAAATTTAATGAAAATATAGATAATAAGATTTATTTTTAGATTGCACAGAACTATTTGGCAGATAAGCAAAGTAACCTTGTCGCTATCTGGCAGGTATCAGTCACACGTCTCTATAAGTGATCGTCTCGATGAGTGTCAAATGTCAATACAATCTTATTGAGATAAATATAAATAAAATAAATAAATAAATCAGGTTCATGCTATATCCCACACACAGCAGGGTAAGAAGAGGAAACTAGTATTAAGACACTCCATTTCCCACTTTCTGCCGAATTCTGGAGGCGTTGCATTGCGTGTTGAGTGGCAGAACTCAACGCCGCGCTCCGTTTCTCACCTTTTGCCTAATTTTAGAGCGATTGCGTTCAGTGAATCGTTACCCGGAATTTTCACGAAGAAATTAAAATATTAGGTATTTTACTCCACGAGTGGGAATAGAACCCACAGCCGTCATCTTCACACTCCCACCCTTTTTGCCCCTGCGCTACGACTGACCTCTACTATATACAGCTAGTTATTATTTACATTTCCTTATATAACATTAACGGCGTTACGCCCCGCAATCTAACTTGTCTCGTTCTCATTCCGTTAGCGAACACTCCACGGGCGCGGCGGTCGTCACGGTGGAACTTTTAATGAATCGCTTACATTTTTGTTTTCCTTTTCGGTAAGAACATCTAATGTAGAATATCGTGATGTATTTTTTTTTGAGTTGATTCCAAGAAATATTCTATTATTCTACTTAATGATGTTTTTTTTCCATTTTCACGAAAAAAACTACTGAACGGATTTAGACGAAACTTTATTGTATAATATAGCTTATACATCAAAGTAAAACAAGCTATCATTTATAAAAAGGTTTCGTATGAGTTATAATAAATAATATATTAACTAAACGCAGCTGCGTGTGGGTTCCTAGTTTAATAAACATAATAAGAAATCTATGGTCTTCGGTTTTTTTTTAAGTGTGGCGTGTGAGTGAAGGAAGTCATGAACCAATGGCCTTGTATGTTCTAAAATAAATTTGGCTTTCATTGTTTTCTGCTTCCATATCTCTAACATCTTGCGTTTTCAGTGAATTTTAAAAACAGAGCCTTGGATGGCGGAACTAGTATCATTAATATTTATCTAAATAAATCGCCAATAAACATAATATTTATAACCCGTCTACATCTTAATATATTAATTTGTGCCGTTGCTGAGTGACTAACAGACAACGCACAAACGAAGCTACTGGACTTAGAAACGTTGAAATTTGGCATGTAGCACTCCCCTACACTCCCGTAGGGGAGTGCTAGAACAAGACTAATCGAAATTCCTACAAGTACAGAAAAAGGTGAGAATTTTCATTATGCGTATTAAACTATACTTAGTAATATATAAAAACATATTTCAATAAGGTTCCAATCCACAACGAGTGTGTAAAGACAAACAAGTGACCAAAACCTGATTTGTCAACTATAATCGACAAATTTCTTATTGTTATTATTCTTAGTAGTGTTCTGAGCGTGCCAGTTCAAGCACTAAATCACTTTATATGGTAAACACGCGGTGTAAGGAGGTGGATGGTAAGGTAACGTTAAATTACAACAATTTTATACTCCGTAATTAAAACTAAAACCAGACTAGCAACGCCATCTATGATTATAAGAAGTGAACTTTCTGCTACATTAACCAATTTTAAACATTGAATTACTATAATTAAAAGCTAGGAACCTAGTGCTAAGACATTCTGTTTTCCACCGATTTCGGGAGGCATTGCGTATTGACTGGCAGAAACACTGACTGACTGTCGACACTAGAGTGAAGAAATAAAAATATTAAATATTTCATTTCGTCTTGTGGGAATCGAACCCACGACCTGTCGCGTTTACAGTCGCACGCTTCGTCTAATAATATGAAAGGCTAAGTATATGTTTTTTCTTTCTTAGATTTCCATATAAGTTTGTTATAAATGGTTTCCTCAACACCTGCAATGACCATGTGACATTATAACTTGCGTTTTTCATACAATTTAATTTAATTAATTAATATTTTACTTACGACTAGACGGTGAGGCATTATATATAGTCTTCTAGATAATTTATTTATTTGTTTTTATTTTGTTTGACAAAGTGTTTCCTTATAATAAATTTGTTTCTCCACCTTTTAAGTAAATAACAAAGTTAATTAAGAAACAAGTTGTATTGCAATTTCATGCTTTTTCCAAATAGCAGAGCTATTCAAGCCTAAAAATTACGCAGGTTGAACCTGCGTACTTTTTTAGCTTCTCGCTGAATCCCGCATGTAGAATTTTAGACAGAGGGAACGTGGGTTCCTAGAAATAACATACTCCAACACCGCGCTTTAGCTTTAGGGCGAGAAAATGAAAACGTTAAATAAACATTTAAGTTTTTAAAGTGAAACCACTTTCCTCTAGTGAGAATCGAATTCACAAAGTGTCGCGTTTACGGTCACATGCCCCTGCGGAACGACTGGTCTCTGGTTCACATTTATCATACAAATACAAGTCTTAGAAATTAAATCCATAGAATAGCATTTACTATATTTTAGTATTTATAGTTAAACTAGCGGACCCGGACGCGGCTTCGCCCGCTTGAACTATACGAATGCTTATTAGATATTTTTATAAAATAGTTTTTGAAAATATCTAACTAATTTAAATGAAAAAAATATAAGTAACCGTAATCATATTAAAATAATAATTTAAAAAAATTAAACATAACCAGCTACATTATTAATATCATCAAAGTAAAATAAATATTTAAAAGAATTAAAATTAAATGTGTTGTGATATGTTTTTGTAAGTGCATGTGGTTATTTACATAATACTCAAATACAATAAAAAAATATTATATTTTTTGTGTCTACCTGTCTTTCTATTTCCCCGAGCTAATGTCCAGAATAACTGAACTGATTTAAGTGGACTTCCAGTGATCGATTTTGCTGACCCGGGAAAAATCTTTTACACGTATTCCTTATACTATATGAAATTACTAAAGTCCCTTCTACATTAAATATGATAAGTTTTGCGAGCAATATCAAATAAAATCCCAAAAAACTAAAACTATAATTTATAAGGTGTATTACAACGGTATAAATAACCATCCAACCGAGATGAAATAACCTGATGAATTCTTTCCTTAAATAATAAATACTTATGTAATATTATGCCGACGCCGCGCAGGGCCGCAACTTACACTACACCAAGAAATTTATGAAAATCTAACTAATCTACTACTTGAATAAGCGAAGAACCAAAGAAAAGTATAAATTAATTATAAACAGCAAATAATTACATAAAAATTAACAGTAGTTCGAAAATGTATGAAAATTTACAAAACCGTCAACCGTCAATTTCGAGTCAGTGACATCTCCTTAATGATTTATTAGAATGTTATACAGTAAACTATAATTTCAATCTAGATGAAATGCTAAAAGTGACTATTATATTCATTTTCATATATAACAATCAATATCAAATTATAGAAAATACATACAACAAAAACCCGATAAATATTAGTAAATTAATTAAAATGGTAACTTTTGCTCAACCTTCAGAGATAAACATATACCATCGCGGACTTTTTTAAACATTATTTAAAGAACAATATTTTTGTTAAACGTTATTTTTATGTATCTCATAATGTTGAGTCGGCGCACGCCATGTATACGTTAAGCAAGCTCATTTTGGGTGACGTTTTCTTATAAGCACAAATTTTGCAAACCGTTGCTTAGCAACGGTCGGTTGTTATTAAGATGGCAGAATAAATTGCCTGTCGAACTAAAAAATATTTTAATATTTTAGTATATACCGACAATATTACAAATATGAGAAAAAAAAGTAGCCTATGTTCATCCGAAGACCCTCAAGTATCTCTATATGAGTATTTTATCATAATTGAATTAGCGGTTTGGCCCTGATTGCGTAACAGACAGACAGACAGACAGACAGACAGAGTTACTTTCGAATTTATAATATAGGTATGGATTAATGCGTTCTTTCAAGTAATTTTTAATAAAGGAACATATTTTGCAAAATATAAACTATGAGCAACTATAAGTCATTTAATATTTACAGAACAAGTGTCGCCATCTATTATCGTGTTCTGAAAATGAAATTTGCATGTCATTAGTTTATTGCTTATTTATAGCCATAATCATAGATGAAATTAACATAAAACAATGTTTACATTGATATAAAAATATCTATTAATTATTATATATTAATTACAATAAAAGTCAAGATTGTTTATTATAATGGGAAATCTATTAATTTTCCTAAAAGTTTCTTCAAACTTTACTAACATTGTAAAAACGTTAATTCTTTTTAAGTCATTTTTACTTTTTAGATTATGTATTGATTGTAGGTTGCCCATTTGTTTATTAAATTATTTTTATTATTGGTTTGGGAACTGGAGATAGAAGTGATTTTTATAAGTGGTAGGACAATCAGAGAGAAACTAGTGTTAAGACACTCCGATCTCCACCTTGTATTAGTGGTAACACTACGTTTTTTCTCACAAGAGCGGTATATAAGAGCAATTCATTTTTCCGAATGAAAATCGAACCCACATTCTTCGCATTTACAGTCTATTATAAAAATTTTGATAAAAATGTGTAGGAATATCTGATTTTATATTCAATATAATCTTTTTATTAACTGAAATTATAGTATAATACGTACAAAGTAACCCTGTTGGTAACAAATAAAAACAACCTATCTCGAATATCTTATGTTTTTTATTTTATTTAACATGTTTAATTAAGCGAGTCGTGCACTGCCCATTGTCCGGCGTCGTATCTTCCACCAATTGTCAAGTTTTTTTATCCCATTAATTTATTACACACTAATTTGGTACTAATTTTTTAGATTCACGCTGTATTTAATAGAGTAGGCAGGGAGATTATATAAAGACACTCCGTTCTCCACTTTCCGTCGAATTTTCGAGATATTTTTTGTCAAATGGCGCAGCTCAACCCCGTGCTTTGTCTAAGTGCTAGAGTAAAAAGGTAAAATTGATTTATTGAAAATGATCATTTTCCTGTGGGAGAATAGCACCTACAACTGTCACACGGTAAGCAACTGCGCCACGATGGCCTCCTTTTTCATTTTATATTATTATTTATTTCTAAAAAACTTATTTTTAGATAATTTTTCGATTTCGTAAATTATATTTTAACTTTTTCATACGTATATAGCATTGGCAGTGAGGTCTGTCTGTCAGTACACCGTGGGGGGCGGGCGATGGGCCGGGCCTAACTTTAGCTAACTTCGCTACACACTTCACAAGGCGACCTGAGTCACAATTGCCTTGTCGTGTTCATTTCGTGTTTTTGTTGAATATTTCACATTTACAACCATTGGTAAGTGATATTTTGATTTGTTTTTTTATTGTTATTGTGATTTTTGTGTAATTTATTGTATATTCTATTAAATTGAAGTAAAATAATGTTACACGTTGTATTTTATAGCGTCTGTAGTGTAAGTTTGTTTTTGATATAAATATCATATTGTTTTACAAAAATATGGTTATAAGTGCATAAAGAATAATTATTTTTATTATTCTATAGTAATACATTAACAAAAGAGGGCCTATTTGCTAAATCATTTCTTATTTTGTTAAACATAACCTCAATGTTTTAAAGGCGTCGGTTTGATAGCGTCGCCGCTAGATGGCGTTATTCTAATGGGCGGAGTTTATGGTAGTAATAACGAAAGTGATTAACAAATATTAATTTAATTTCTGTAATTTTAGGTATAATTTTATTATTGTATTTAAAATAATAACAAAAAAATATTTAATTTATGTTATTGTATACTATTTTTTATATCATATATTGGCGGAATTGGATAAATATTAGTCGTTTGCAAAATTATATAATATAATATAATCAAAAATATAATCGCTTAAAACATTATGTAGATTGGTACTTACAAAGTAATTATATTATCTATGAAAAATAAAACAATATTTGGATACAAATATTGCAACTTGATAGAAATATTGCAAATTTTATTATATTACTGCAGTTCATAGATTTTAATTAATTTGAATTTAAGTACGCTATTAACGCACAATCTCAAGGTATATAAATAACGCTGGCAGCTTTTATATCTATATTTACTTAAAAACATTTCATTTTTTAATAAAGTCTAAGATAATTAAAAAGCAGAGTGACATGCCACTAAATTCTTTCTGTTTACTTTAAGTGAAAGTCCAAAGCAAATAATTTTATTGAAAAGAACTTTCATGCTACATTTTCAATTTTCTATAATTTACCACCGGTTCACTAAAGTTACTTCCTCAGACCTGAGGAGAACCTTCCCAAGATTGCTAGTTATCAACCGATTTATCCTATTTTAAGAAATGACAACAAAAAATATGAAATTTCATCTTAATTTTACAATGTTATGCTAAATAATAAAATAAATAAGTAAATACAAAAACTCTTGAAGTACTGTCGGTTGTGGAGCGAGTTGTGACAGATTTATAGCGTGTAAGGCGGTTCCACGTAACTAGGGTTGGCAACCTTGAAATATAAAATAAAATATTTAAAAAAAATATTTTATATATATTTTTTTCCAAGTTTATTATTTATTATACCAATTTCATGATATTTTTCGATTCGATTTATTATTTGAAATCTTATTTGTTTGTGTTCTGCTATATGCAGAATACAGCGTGAAGCTATAAAAAAGGTATTTCTCTGATTGAGATTTGGGCCTACGACTCTAGCCATTCTATATATTTTGGCCATTCGACCTGCAAAAACCAAATTTGAAACAGTAAGCCCACCTTACTATACCTAGTAGTAAAATCATACATACGGAGAAACGAAACAAATTTTTTTTTCATAGATCGTCGTTATTGCAATTAATAAAAAAATATATTTATTAATTGTATTTAGGTAATTTATTAATATATAAAATTTAATTCCCCACAAAACCCTACCGCCCCGAGCCCTTCACGAAAATTAAAACATCCCCGTACTCTAAACTCGCACGAACGGATCATTTTATTTATCGCGTTCACCTGAACGGTGGTCGCGCGTTCGAATATTGTTCGAAAGGGAGCTTTAGATTTATATTGTCATGTCTGGAGGTGTCAGATTAGGAAGATTTAGATATGTTTTTTTTACACGTAACTCCTTGAACGTTGTGGATAGCGGAACACAACGCCGAATATACTAATAGTAATGAATATATGTATTTTAAATTCAAACAGCACAGCGTATAACTCTAAGGGCAACGGTTGTGGGTCGATTCAAAAGGGGGAAGGTATTATTTTCATTTTCTTCAATATTATCTCGCTCTGGTAACAAGATAAAGTACGGCGTTGAGTCCCGCAAGTCAAAACGCAATGTTGAGAATTTTTTTAGTGTCTAACTACTAGATTTGTTTTGCCTACCCTACTAATAAAACACATTTTAATTCCACAGTCATGACATGACAAAACATTTGCCGATTAAAAAATAACTGATTAAAAAATATGTAAATTCACAAAAATTAAAAGAAGTAGAGTGGCAGAGGGGACTTTGTGTTAACACAGTTTGCTCAAATTTCGCTCAACTCAACGCCGCGCTTTGTCTTATAGCACGTGCGACGAAATGAAATAAATAAATTCCACCAAGAGGGAATCGAACTCACAACCGTCGCGTTTGCAGTCATATATTGTGCCACGACGAAATTTATTATTATCAAAATAAAAAAGAAACGTATCGAAACTCAACAAACACTTACGATCTTGCCTTTCCTACCTATTTACATGTTTAAGAAAATAATTTTTGCACAATGTCTCTAAGAAACGTCTTAACAAATATATTCTTTTATAAACTATTTACTATTGATTTTTGCGAACACCCCATGAGTTCTCCACTACTATGAGGCTATGAGGTCGAAAAGGAACAAAAAAAAACTAAATTTACGACTGTCAAACAAAAGCCGCTGCATCACTCATAAAAGGGGCAGATTACGCACGTCTCACTCGACAGATTTACGGTCACCAACATAATAGTAACATCGTGAGACGATCCTATAATACTATTAATAAATCATTTGGATGGATTTAAATAATAAATATTAATATTAATAATAAAATACTGTGTGATAATTGTTGAAATTATGGTTAGGTTGGACTCGTTTCTGAGATATGTACAATTGTATGTATGTACGTGTAGATTGTAGTTGGATATTATGGCAGTGGATAAGAGGAAACACGAAGGTCATAAATGGAAATCTTATAATGTCTTTCGATTTAAAAAAAAATGGATACGGTTACGGATTCTCTTGACACTAGGTTCCCAGGTTTCCTTTGCCTACTCTGCTATGAAAATATCTAAAAGAGGGGCAATTACGTCATTATTGCTCCAAGTGAGCAATATTAATATAAGACTTCTTGTAATAATATAATTTTTTATTTAGTAAGATCTTTGTAAGATACAGTACCACGGACTACAGCAATGTGTTCGAAATGTCGAGTTTCCAAGAAGGTATAGCGCGCGAGAAACATACGCGACTAATCCGGTCAAATAGTTTCATTTAAAAAAAATCTTTACTTTTCATGCACTGTCTCTCGACGGACAAAAAAACAGTGTTTTTTTTATTTAACATTATTACAATAAAATACACTACAGTGTAGGTAAGTACCTAATGAATTTCTAACATATTTTTATCTCTAAGGAAGGAAGTAAAGGTTGTAAGTTGTCACTTTCATAAGAACTGATAACGCTTATGTTTATTCACAAAGTAAATACTTGAGGCCGTCGTAGTCCAGCGGCAGAGCTGGCGACTGGAGACGCGATATTTGTGGGCTCGATTCCCACTCGGGGGAATAACTACATAATGCATTTGAAACGTCAGTAAAGCTAAAATTGATCTGTGGTGCGCTGAGATCTATATTTTTTTCGGAGTCTGTATTCCCCATACCTATAGCAGGGTATGCAGAGAGAATCTATTGTTAAGACACTCTGTGGTATCCACTTGTTGGTAAATTTTCGATGTTGTATGAATGGCCAAAACCCTGTGTTATCCAGCTAACAGAGCAAGAAAAAGAAAATAATTTGTATACCTATATTGAATCCTCTGAGTGGTGAACCCACAACCATTAAATTTTATAGTCCTTGACTGGGCTGCGCCACGACGGCCTCAAGAACTAATTTGCAAAAATTTTGTACAAATAATTCCTATATTAGGTACCTACATTTAAAATTTACTTTTCTTTTATGAAAATAAAAACATAAAAAAAACCGTGTACGCTTTATAAAAACAGCTAATTAATAAATAAATCAAACATTCAGGATTATCCCGGGACAAATGCTTCCGGTGCGGGACACGTTTCATTTTCATTATTTTTATTTACAAAAAATAATAATTTACGGTCGAAGAGACCGCCTTCCGCGAGATTTAGCGAGAGTGTCATAGACTTGGGGCCAGAGTCGATGTGTATTGAATTATGTCCACATTATAATGGGTCTACGGCAAGTCTGAGCGGAATTATGATATATATTCATATTAATATTGTTTTTTTTTTATTATTAAATTTCGTTTTGTCTGGATGTGAATACTGAACAATGGTGGTTTTGAAGCGATTTTATGTTCTTGAAGGGCTTAATTCATTTTACATCGTACATAATATTTTGTAAAAGATCAACGCTCTCATCGGTTTCACATAGAAATGTTTTTTTTGTTTGAAAATGTTTGCATATAGTGTTGTAGGCAAAGTGTTAAAACACTCCATTCTCCACTTTCCATCCTATATTTGTCACGTTGCGTTTTGGTGGGTGGATTCAAGGCCGCATTTATTGTCAGGGCGAGGAAATGAAGTAATTCATTTACCCGAGTGCGAATCGAATCCAAAACCGTCGCCTTTACAGTCAGGAATAGAAATATGTATAGTATAATTATAATTTATAATGTCAGTTCGTTCTTTATTCTTTGTCCTAAGAGATACATAGCTTGTAGAGAATCCAATATCGCCCGTTATCGATGTGAGGCAAATTAATAAGTGGTAGTCGAACCCACAACCAAGACTACTTTACTATGCTATTTTAGATATACGTAATTTGTAAAGATTTTTTAAAAATTTTATGGAAATTGAAGTATTTATTTACTTCTGCCGAATTCTTGAGGTATTGCGTGTAACTGTGGCGGAACTCAAAGCCACGCATCGCCTGGTTATCGGTGCGAAAAAATAAAAACAATAACACTTCATTGCCTCGAATGGGAATCGAATCCACAACCGTCGCATTTATAGTCGCACGCTTGTGTCTTAACAAACAATGTCACGAAAATTTGTGAAAATTGGCACAAAGTGAGGAGCGGAGTAGCTTAACACTGGATTCCCTCCATCCCATTTCCCGCTATATCCCGCATATAACAGAATAATCAATCTAATGTTATATGCGGGATACAACGTGAAGCTAAAAAATATCTCAAAAAGTGACGTGACGTGTTTTCTTAAAGTAAACACCAAGCAAAGCTCAGCGGGACATACTATAAATTTAAGTTTCAAATCATCCTTGTCCACTCTTCAAATTACTAACGTGAGTATATTTATTATAATTTCTATACATAATGGATGTAAAATATTAATTTTAACTAGCGTTTTCATGTGACTTTGCATGTCTTTTTTTAATTATTTTGCTTTCAGGGTTTCTTTGTTGTACCTAATAACTGTATGAAATGTTTTTTTATAGCTTCATATACTTATCTATAACAAAAACTCTTATTTTAAATCATCCCTACCGGTATAATATTTTCAAACCAACCAAAAACCTATTAAAATGAACACTAAATTCAACCCAAATCGGTCCAGCCATTTAGGAGAAATTATGGGACAAACCCACATACAAAAAAAATACATATGATAAAGGTTAGAAAAAAGTATATATAAATAACCTGCAATTCAATAGATAATAAATAAAAAAATATGGTAGCGTTTTATACGTTTAATTACGAAGAACATTAACCTTTTCATTATATTCTTAAAGGAATATAATTTATCATATAATGTCACATTTCTCAATTATAAATATTAAATAACATATTTATATCTATAGAGGAAATAATTATTTTATATAGTACAATTATTTCCTCTGTTTCGCAATGTCTGTAAAATAGACTGAAAGAAGGGAACGGAGTGCTTAAACAAAAAGCAGTCTCATCTGTGAAAGAGATATTTTTAATATTTATATTATTTATATTGATATCGCTTATCTATTCCGATACCTAAAGCCAAAAGTAGAAAAAAAATTAAATAAAAATTAGGCACCCAATAACTTCTTTCACTGCTAACTAGTTTTTCGTGTAGGTAAGTAAATATTTTTATAAAAATATATTTTTTATTATACCCAAGACAGAAAACTTAGTATTACGTCACTACACACTCCACTTAACAATTATAATCAATCGATTATCGCTATCGACTCGTAACTCGTAAGTATCGATTCGCATTCTACAATCGATATTACCGAGATGTGTACTATCTATTGCAATTTATCTCAACTCCGCTTTATGTATACGCGCATACACACACACACACACACAAACAGACAAACACACACACACAACAAACAATAAGTTGTAATACAAGGTTGAGTACAAATTTAGTCATCCACCCACTCCGCCGCCACGATTATTTATATTATAAAACCTTTTTATACATTTTGTTTCTGATTCAACGTGAATAAGATACGTTATTTAAAGTCAATATATCACTTGACAGGTGGTAGGCAACTTAGTTAACTTTGATATCGTAATTGACACCTAACACCCTATGGTTTAGAGGTTAAAACTGCGTGCCAGTATCGTTAGGTCGGCAGGTCGAAGCCGCTTCATAAGATTTATAAATATATCAAAGTTTAGCTTTGTGTGAATGTATTGAGAGATTTTAATCAACGTCTGACTGTACGGCAATATCTTGGGGACTGGTGTTCAAATCCCGGATGGCACAGGATGGTTATTCGTTATTATATATTAGAATTAATCATTTGATGTTGCTTGAACACTTAGTATATTATGTAAGTAAAACTATACAATATATACGTTACTTACGAAATTCTTAGATTACGTAAAATAATGATATATAGGAGGAAATAATTAAGAAAACAAATTTTGACAGTAACTGAAAATGTATATGAAAAGCATAGAGATAATCTCTCTATGTAAATACTGTATCCAGAATAAGAGTAGTAATCTTGATGTCTTTTATATTTTCTTACTCCAGCCCCAAGCTAGGTAGCCGGAGAGGTGACACGTCCACTGTCATCAACCTCTTCATACATGACATCTGGGAAGTCCTCATGCCTGTTACGTGACCTTCTTTATTTACGTCATGCTCAAACCATATGAGTACGTTCTTTCTCATTGAGACATCCCTGCTACAAATTCAAGTGTAATTATTAAGTTGCCCTTATTTATTATTAACTTTAAAAGAATCAGAAGTTATAATAATGATGCAATAAACCATAATTTTATGTCTTATTATGAATTCTACTTTCATCAGTATATCATATATAGGGAGAATCTAATATTGAGACTCCGTTCTCCACCTTAGTAATATTGATATGTTGCATGTTGAGTGGTGGAACTCAACGCCACATTTTATAGTAAATTTAAGGTTATATTTAATTTATGAAAGTATACGATGAAATTTTGTTATGCTCAAAAACAAAGCTATAGACGTAACGTAGGTTGTATGTTTAATGAATCAGTTAAAAACCAAAAATTATTTTTACTAACATTGAAAAGACAGATTTTACATAACAGTATCAAAAAAAATGTCAAATTCGAAACGAAGAAATATATATTTAATATTTATTTCATTCCAAATAAAAAAATAACTCTTAATACATAAAAATAAACAGCCTGTATAAATTTAGTTATAAAATCTGTTATTTGTTATTGGGTACCCTGAGACAGTCCTTCCACAATAATGATATTGTAATTTACTGCAATAATTCGTCATACGACACACGGCGCATACTGAGCGAGGCCGATCAGTAAATATTGTTTATGAAAATATATATATTTACTTTTATTTGTATCCTCCAATATGATTTAGATTACGAGAACACGCAAATATGTTTTATATGTCATTATAACTTTACTTTACCAGTGAGTTATATTCATATAAAGTACTGAATATATAGTACTAGATTTGAATCTGCCCTATTTGAGTGTATCTAATCATTTTTAACCCTTAATTCATAAATGTTACTTTAAAATAGAATAAACAACATTACATCTCAATTTTATATTAATAAATTTAAAAATAGTAGTAATAACAAAGTTTCGCAGTTACGTACGGCGAAACAAATTAACAGACAACTAACGCCATCTATGGGGCGGCAATAAAAAAACTGCTTTGAATTTGCAGTAACCGTTAGAATGCGCCCGTCGGTTGGTGCTAAACGCGAATGCAAAGTGAATTAGAAAAGACATTATATTATATGGAAGCTTAAGGCCGACTCCGAAGTCCGTTGCGTCGGCGGCTGACGGCGCTCGGCGCTAATCGATGCGCGGCTCTGCGCTGTCTTCCGACGTCGGCCATTACGCACCTTTATGACCAACCGACGCCCCCCCCCCGCGCTCCCCTCACACCCCCCACCAGCCCCGCCACCCCCTCTAAGGCGGCACATGACGAATCAATATGCCGCCAACCGACTCAACACTTATTTATTTGACACGATTTATTAGCCGAATGCCTGTAAACTTTTATGTGCCCCCTCGCAAGGGATGCTTTATGATGGACGAGGCCGTGATAAAATTCTATGTTTCTCCTCCTTTATTGCTATTCGGAACAGATGTCTGGTGTTCGTTCGGGTGTCTGTGGGCGAAGTTATTCCTAAATTTTAACGACGCGACGTGTCTGCCGCGGGTTGTGTGATTTCTCTAGCGTGCAGTCCCCGTAAGTTAGGTTCTATTTAATTATCTCCTAGCGTCTTCCAGTTTTCTTTAACGGCCGCCGCCTTGGAATTGTTATTTGGGTAAACACAAAGGCTCTCGGTTTTTAAAAGGCAACGGCTAAAGCTACCAAGATGCAGCTTTTTAACTATTTTCTCTAATTTCCATAGACAATGTCGCGTGACCTCCTCCTCTGTTCCTTTGTTCTCAGAAATATTACTTTAATTCAAAGAATATAACATTTTGCATTGTAAACTTGTATTTTTATGTACAGGGGTCGGCCATGAAGTATCTACATAACTGATTAAGCCTCAAGTATTTATTTAAAAATATATTGTATGAGGGTATTCTATAAGATTCTATTTGAGAAAGCTGAAGCAATACAAGGCCGTGTTATGTCACTCGGCCTTAAAAGGAAATCGTCTAAAGCAATAAACTACTTAAACTCACGTTAAACGTATTAACTGACATAAACGTCTTTAAACACAAAAGTAGCTTCACGCTTTTTCCCGCTCAAGCAGAGGTTTGCGTAATAAAGCGTGAAAGGATTCATCTGAATCCTAGTTTTAAGACATTTCTACACGTTTTGTTTAATTCGAGACATTGCATGATGAGTTGCGTAAATCAACGCCATTGTTTGTTTTGTTACCAAAGCGAGAGGAAATCGAACTCACAACCATCGCATTTACAGTCAGACGTTATCCCATTTACAGTGACCCCTTATATACGGCCGGCATTTAATGTTAAAATGTAATATAACATTTTTTTAAACAAAGAAAACTAAGTTAATTTGTCAAATTTCAATGCATTTCAATGAGAGGAAACATGATAGCGGAATCTTAGGCCAGGCTTTGTCTAACTCTAACTACTTAAACCGGTCTCAATAAGCGAAAATATTTTTTTATATTCACGTAATCTAATGAAGTTGAAAAAATTGAAGCATGTTTTTTTAGCTCCACGGGGAAACCTGGGAACCTAGTGTTTTTATAAATTATGGAGACATTGCGTTTCTTCATCTCGACACTAGAGCGAAGAAATGAAAAACGTTAAATATTTCCTTCGAGAGTGAATCAAACCCACAATCTGTCGCGTTTACAGTCACACGCTTCTGCTCCTGCGCTACGACTGGCCTCAATTAGATATTTCAAACTTAAATTATTTCATCACTCAACACGCAATCTCGTAAATGGAACGGAAAGTGGAGAATGGAGTGCCGTAACAGTAGGTTCTTTTGCTTCCTCTGCTAAAACGTCATACATTGGCTTCGCAGCCGCCGCTAACGTACGTCTAAAAAATTTAATAAAAAAAAACATTTTTTCGATTATTTTTTGTATTAATTATAACAACAATCAATCCTAACCTAACTTTACTGTCTCTGAACCTATTTTTAAATTACATTATAGCGATTGCTCAACTTAGTATGTATGTATCTACTAGACAAAAGAACCCTAAGACGATAACACGATTCTTTCAAAAACTTTCATTTATAGGTTAAAGTTTTACTCGAACGGGTCCAGCAATTAACATTAGCTACTTTTGTTTGCACGCGTCGAAACAACTTCGGGCGGAAGCTTGTAATTTTTTTCACAAATACAGCGGAAGGAAAGGCGACGGCTTCCGGCGGTCTGTTTAGATGGTTTTTATGCTAATCGCGGAGATTTGCTGGGTTTTCTTTTAGCACGACAATTATTTACGGAGCGTGGTCGCGGTCTCCCTTTAAGAAATTAGTAGTGTGGTGGCCATGGTGGCACAGCGTTAGGGACATGCCACGCTGAAACTGTGGATTTGATTAAGCTCTAAATATGTATAATATGTAAACATAGCGCGACGTTGAGATCCATCTCGCAATAGGCAATGTCTAGAATTTGAAAGCAATAACGTTCAATTTCTTGACAGTAAATTCTCTCTGCCAACCTTGCTATACAAAAAAAAACGTTTAAAAAAGCGTGAAGCGACTAAAAAAATTTTTTTTTTTATTTTCATATTTTTTTCATATTTTTTTTGATAATAAATGTACTCGTATATAGGTACATGTCAAACAAATTTGTCTTACACAGAAGTATATTTGTGAATTTTTTTTTTTATTGATTTATGAAAATTTCTCATCTGATTAGATAGATAGATCTTTTCTGTGTAGTTCGTATAATAAGTACAGGGAACCTAGTGTTAAGACTCACTGTTCCCCACTTTAACTCTTCCGCCCGATTTTTAAGACATTGCGTGTTTTGTGACGGCACAGAACACCGTGCATTGTCTTTTTACCAGAGCGAGGAAAAGCATAAATAATAATTCATTATTTCGATGGAAAATAGAATCCATAGCTATCGCGCTTACCATCAGGAAAACAGTCACCAGTGGTTCTACACTAAAGAAAAACCGGACAAGCGCGAGTCGGGCTCGCTCACCGAGGGTTCCGTACAAAAATTGAAGGTCTCGAGCCTTTCTCAAACTTACCTTAGCCAGAGCCCTTTCATCTGATACCTCACTTGAACTAGCGACTTTAAGATCAAATTTTTAAGACTATATTTTTTTAAGATTTGACAAATTTCATATTTCTAGGTCAACCAGAAGTACCCTATTAATTTTGATTCTCTTTATAGTGTCGAAATGCACGTTTTTTGCTATATAAACGATCATATATTTTTTAAGTAAATGTAGAAATACGATTTTGTCAGCAAATCAAGGGACCATAAATATGATTATACAGACAAACAAACAGACAGACAAAGTGATTATAATGGTCCCTTTTTTCCTTAAAAGGTACGGAACCCTAAAAAAGTGAAGAAAGGAAGAATATACCACTACGTCCTTTCGTTCTACTTGCATAAATCGAAGAGATAAATAAAAAAAATACAAACACATCGATTCCCAGCACAATGTGACGCACACACAAAATATATGATAATTAAAAATTACAATCGCTCTCATAAAAGCGGCAATCTCCGCAACAGTGCCCGTATATGTAAAACGTTACGGACGTACACAATACACATACATACATACATACATACAAAATGAAAAGCCTAGTTTATTCAACGACAATGATACTGAAAATTATTTGACAGTACACAAAATACAGCGTATCAAATCTGTCCCGTAGGGCGCGACGGTCGGCGGCCGTAGTTAATTTTTATGAAACATGGTCGCAGTAACATTTAACTGCCATAGATGTGGCCGGGGACAATGCAAACGACTTTGTACTCAAATTAATTTTACAATAAAACACCTTGGGTATTTCTTTTGTTTGTTTGTTAGTGTCGTAATGGCTGAGGATTTGAGGATTAGCATCAATCTCGCGTGCTTGGTAAGACCTGATGGATAGTGCCATCTTGGGTGACGGTGCTGAGGAAAAATGTTGAGATTAGTTGTATTTTAAATAGCGGCTTAATATGACTGTAAGCGCTATGGTTGTGGGTTCGAATCAGACTTGGTAAATGACTTATTTTCAGTGCTCTGGTCACAAGTATTAAGTTGCACCACTTGTGGAATGGTGTGTCTTGACACAAGGTTTCCTCTGCCCACCCTGCCATGAAAAATGCGTGAACCTGTTTTTTTAAATTAAAATTAGATTATTATGCGTTCATCTCGCAAAATTTAACAAACAAAGGTCAAATATACAGCCGTGAGCAATACACCGACCGTTGCCTTATAATAAACGCGCTCATGAAAAACCAAACTCCTCGCGCCCTGCAAAATTATAATGCAAACTGAGAATACAAAGCTTGGCCATTTACATTTGGTTATCTAAAATTCACTTAACACCCAAAAAACAAAAGGCATCCCAGATATTTTAGTTTAGTTTCGGAAAAACAAACCTTTGATCAATCCCATTGAAGGTGCTTCAACTTGAGAATGCAAATGTGAAACAATTTCGCCTCCCTTCCCTCCCCCTCCCCGCCCGGCCCCTCCCCCCTCGCTGTCCCCCACCCCCTCTATCATCCTCCGTTCATACTCGGATGCATAACAGACAAACAGGCTAATCCGGGAGTTATCGTAAATTGTCAGTTTATGACGTGCGGAACGACAGCAGGGCAGGGAAGGCGGGGTGTTTTCTAATTTCGCCCCTTCGCCCCTTTGACGCGCTAATTCGTGTAAGCAGTTTCTGAACGTGCTTGTTTCCAGCTCACTCCACACCGACATGGATGTTCGTTCATTCGCACTTCTCTTATCACGTCGGTATAGAGTTCGAAACCGTATGCTCTTTTACCAACAACACAGAGCGAGGTTATCGCCGGCTTTTACATAGAGTTGCGCAATTTACATACATTCGTTTGTTCGGTTTTTAAATAGCGTATTAAGCGCGTTAATCGCGATGCTATTTCGCTAAACGCAAATTAAAAAGTTATGAATGTTCCACCGTTTTCATTTGCGCCTTCTCTTTGAGCGACCAGTTCCGTCAGCTGGTGTCGGTGTTTAAGTGAAACACGATAATTATGTTTTGGGATGTTCATTTTTAGGTATTATTTACTCAGTTATGTAGCCCTTTGTTATTTTATTGTAGTGAGGGTAGTTACGAAATATATTTAATAAAGAAATTGAGTATTTAAATATTTGTTTCAAAATGTTAGTTTCTATTTAACTTACCTGTCATATATTGTTCCATCAAAAAAATTAGAAGCATATTTTTTATATATATAAAAGCTTTTTTTTATTTTCACGCTGTGTCCGGCATACATTATTGTAAGCAGGGCAAAACCTAGCGTTAAGATACTTCGATGCCACACACACACTGCGTAACTTTCGTGACAGCTTATTGAGTAGCGGAACTCAACGCCGCACTTTGTCTTTTTACGAGGGCAAGGAAATAAAAATAAACCATTCCCCGAGTGCAAACTGAACGCACAACCGTCGCGTTTACAGCCAAACGCTGTGCCGCTCTCTTAATAACTAATAAATTATTATTAATTACATGTTTAAAAATAACTTCTAGCCTCACTCGAATTGAAGTTCTAGATCGAGATACGATATGTGCCACTAACACAGCGCGCATCAAAGGCGCGAGGGGCCGTACCTGCGCCCGCGCAGCAATTAATATACTTCATATAATCGATTCCTTCAATTATAACCAGTTGATATACGTTAATCCCTCCGCTCTCTGGGATACCTACGGCTTATAATTACATGGGAGGCGACCTATATTGACAGGTATTGATGTTTTTAATCGTATTCAGGATAAGCATTTGTAAACTTTGATTTGTTGCTATCGGTATCATAATTATGGAATTTGGCAGAATATTTATTGGTGTTTCCTGTTGATTTATAGATGTGAGGTGTTTTTTTCTTCGTTTATTACCGACAGTCCCCTGGGTGTGGTAATACGTCATGCGTCGCTGCGTAGGACACATGATCACCTCCATTAGAGTCTCCCGGCGGATTAGCTCCGAGCTAATGAGATGGCGGAGAGGAAAATATTGGTTATATTATACATAAATAGGCTGGTTGGTGTTGGATGTGCGGAACGTTTCAATAATAAGGCTGTGACGGAGTGTACACCTGATGTCGTGTGGATGTTTATTAAATAATATGTTCTCGTTTAAGTTTTTTTTTATCAGTAGAATAGGCGGGGTGAACCTGGGGAGCCTAGTGGTAAGACACTCCGTTTCACATTTTTGGCGGAATTCTAGAGGCGTTGCGTCTTGAGTCGTCTCGTTACCAGAGTGAATAAAAGAAAATATTTAATCATTAAAATGGGAAACTCAAAACATGTCCCGTTTACAGTCACGTGCATGTGCCCCTGCCTCACGACTAGCCTCGAAAGTTTATTATTTCTCCTCTTATTATGAAATTGAAGAATTTCTTTTGTTGAATGCGCTAATCTCAGGAGCTGTAGGTTCAAATTAAACAATTATTTTAGCATTGGATATTAAAATACGTACATATGTTATACTCTATTGGAATATATTGAGTTATAAATTAATTTAAATATACAAACTTTCAATGAATTCAATCAAATATTTGATTTTACTATGCTACTACTAACGCCATCTAGTGTTCGATTGTTAAGAAATACTAAATCCAATAGTTTCTGGTGTTTTATGTACTTTTTGGCTATGGTAGCGTGACGATGTTGATGAAACGAGACCTTATGTTCAACCCTTTTATTATATATTTAATTTGATTATTTATACGCTACAAAACAATAGTGGAAAATAATTACACAATTGTATTTGTAGCGAATAAATTTAGGACGCTGATTTAGATGTTTACAAATGTTGTTTATGAACAATATTATCTAAGTATTGTGCAATATACCCCTACATACTACTATAAAATATTAAAAAAAGAAATTTTACATGACATTTATTATATACAGATAGATAGTTATCTATCTCTATAAACAACAATACCTAATTATCGTTATCTACCACTACTCTACTAAACTGAAAATGTACAAACCAAAACTATTAGAAAGTTGAAATTTTCCCACATACTAAATTAATTTTCATATCTATATAGGTAGGTAGGGTATTATCTTTTTATATATTTTTCTTTCACGTTGTACCCCTCGCATAGTAGGATAAGTAGAGGAAACCTGGACACCCAGAGTTAAGACATTCCATTCCCATTAAGACACTTCCGTTCACAACCTATTGCATTTAGGGCGCAAGTGTGTGTCTCTGACACACACTTGCGCCCTGCGAGATTTTTCATTTTACGTAAATCCATATAAGCTAAGCTTACTCCTATCTGTACAGACGAGAAAATACTTTCAAATTAGGAAGAAAAAAAAACACAATAAATATTCCCCTACCATTAAAAAAAATGATGGATTAGCGTCACACGTACCCCTATTACCCTAACCGGTGAGTCTTCACAAATACAGCCTAGCTAATTCCCTTGCCAATCACCACCACTCAATTTTCAATTTGCCAGCTAATAACGCGTCGTGCCAACAATATCGTCGGGCTTTTTATTTTATTGGCTTTTCCACTATGGTATGGCTTAATCCATCTAAGTCGATGTTTTTAAATATATTTTTTTTAGATGGAAAATATGTTTATGTGAGTTTTTTAGGTTCACTTTACAGGTATGTTGAGGGAATCTGAAAACTTAGTGTTAAGACACTTCGTTCTCTTTAAGACACTTTTGTTCCCCAGTTTAAGTCGAATTCTCGAGGCGTTGGTGTTAAGTGCCGGAACTCAACGATGCAAATATTAAGTTAATTATGATATTATTACGTAAGTTTTGGAATTTAATTTGGAATATTCATATGCACTATACATATATTTACTTATTGACTTAATGTTATAATAGATATTATGGATATAAATTGGATTTGTTCCGTTCTCTCTTACTACCCCGCAAGGGATAAAGCGTGAAGCTAAGTTAAGTTAATAGGATTTCTTGTTATCAGTTTTAATTGTATTGTTCATTATAATTAGTAAATTGATAAGATAACATTTTGTATTAATCTATGATGTATTTCGCATGATGCGTCAAGAGCAGAGTGGCGCAGTGGAAGCGTGCTGGGCCCATAACCCAGAGGTCCGTGGATCGAAACCACGCTCTGCTAGAACACTTTTTTGTTTTTATTTTTTATTTTACTACACTATAAGATTTTTATTATATTTTTTTTTACTTTTATTTTTTTATAAATATGTTTTATTTATATATGGTTACTTGAATTCATTATATTTTTTTTGTTTTCATATTTTCATACACTCGTTTGCCTTGTCTTTTTTCATGAAAAAAAATACTATCCTGCATGCCACAGGGTAAGCAAAGAAAACCTAGTATTTTTACTTTCGATTTAAGCTAAATTTTCAAGACATTGAGGGGCGAAACTCAACGCCGTGCTTTGTTTCTCTTTTTACAAGAGCAAGGAAATGAAATTAATTCGTTCCACAAGTGGGAATCAAACTACTGCACCACGACGGCCTATGTTTAATATCGTTCATTTGTAGTAAATATTATGTCAATGTATGCGGAAACACTATTTACAAAATCTCCTACAATATAAAAAGTGCAAATACGTCATTGTTGCACCGAATGAGCGATTCTTGTTTTTGTTGTTTTTCTTTAGTATGACCAGTAGCGTCTATTACAGTAATATGTTTTAAAAACCGATCATTTTATATGAATAAATTTTGTACTTAATTACTTATTTGTATTGTTTTGGATATAAATAATATTAATATATTTATAAGAATAATATTTATTTTAAAATAAACCAGTTTTCCTTTTAACTTAGCTTTAACACACTCTGTTCCCCACGCGTTGAGTTCCACCACTCCATCCAATTTTCAGTACATTGTATGTTGGGTGGTGGAACACAACGCTGCGCGTTGTGCTTTGTCTTTTTTCGTTAAATTTTTATATGTTTGCAGTGAATATTTACTTTTAAAAGTATAATATAATATACGTCATCGATTATTAGACATATATGAAGAGGTTGATGTCAGTGGACGAGGCGAAAGATGTAGAGAGTCTAGACTAGTTCTCCCTGACTACCCCGATAGGAATACAGCGTGAAGCAAAATATTATATTAATGACAATTTAATAATATTTAAAAAAAATACCATAAAAAAATAAAGTAGCCAGCTATAATCGCGGGCAAAAGCTGAAGCTCAAGCTAGAGCGCGAGTTTCAACTCCATTAGCGTCGCCGTCTGAAAAGATTTATGTTTAATTGAATCTTCGAGTTATTGTGCCACTCGTGATTTATACAGCGCCCTGCCGTCTGTGGGACATTCCTTCACTGGCTTACAACACTAAATATTATTACAACCAAAAATATAAATATGTGAGCTTCACGCTATATCATAGAGGCCGAGGGAACATGGGAGCCTAGTGTTAAGACACTCCGTTCACTACTTTCGTGTTGCAGGATTGCGTGTTGAGTGACGGAACTCAATGCCGCGTTCTGCCTTCTTGCCATAGCGAGGAAATGGAAATGTTAAATTAATATAATTTTCCTCGAACGGGATTCGAATCTACTTGTACCCCTGCGCCACGTCTGGCATCAGCATATAATATATACATTATTGCGGTACCTCCACTCAATGGACATCGCATCGCGTCGCATCATATGATTGACTCTACACAGCGCATAACTCAGGAACAAGATCGCTTACGGCGATTCATTTCAAGATCTACCTGTTAGATTATATTGTATATAAATGTTAAGTTATATTTCATTTCAGTGTATACCAGTTTATAATAAGTTGTAGTTGTTGCGGACGTGCTTTCGCAATGGTATAGCTTTCTAAGCTCACCTTGTGATTTTGATAGATTTGCTATACTATTATTGATTGGTATGGCTGTGTGTGGCTCCACAGATGCTTAAATGATTTGAAGTCTGTATAAAAGGAATTATTTTATGTCAGTTAAATGTTTATTATAATCTATGAGTGTTTATTGTGAATGTTTAATTTGCATATTATTATTGACGTATATGTTGCTATAATAAAGGACATACATACATGTATTAAAAACATTTTTATGGGTTAAAATTGGAAATTGGTCTGTCTTAAAATGTAGAATTTGCTTGCTTTAATTGCTATATGCATTATATAAAAACTTAGATTGATTGCGTTTATAACAAATAACAGTTCATTTTATTCATTTAAATCAAATAAATAAAATTTACTTTTAAGGAACCTTATACAAAATTAAACTTTCTAGTAATTTACTAACAATTACTCTTCACTCCTCCAAAAATGGACCAACTCATATATCAATAATTTAACATCTAAATTAGAATCTTGACACATAAGTTATTTGTATACAATAATTAACCAAAAAAAAAGGCATCATCTTCATACGTTTTCGGTACCAATCAGACTTGGCGATCTATACGTTGAAACCTCTCATACAATAGGTTGAGAAACATGCCTATCCGTCATTGGTTTAGTTGTAACCATCATTATTCCACGTCTGGACACCAGAAACGATCATTTGGCGGGCCAATCGCGTCGCTGCGCCTGCGCACCCCGCCGAGTTCTTTATAACGCGCGCGCACGAATATATTGTGCGTCAAAAGTAAAGGGCTTTTTACAAACGTACCTCTTATTCGTCATCGTTAAGAGCTCACTGGCTTACCAATAAATAATGCGGAACAGGTTATTTATATTATAATATTTAGTTTTTACTTTTTATTTTCTTTTGGTAATCTTGACACGGATTTGTTGAAATTGATGTTGTTTCCTCTGTTCAGGATTTTACATCTTATTATTAAGAAATTAAGATTTTAAATTGTTTTAAAGGGTAAACGTTTATTTAGAAGTCTACTTCAATATTCATAGATAAGTTAACGACAAGATATATTTATCGTATCGCAGGATAAAAACTATTAAGTTGGACAAGTCCGAGAGAGTTATTGGGCAGGATGAGGACTTCCTGCGGTTATTTAATCATCTATTGAGTTTTAAGTTTTGTGTAGAGTTATATCTCAATTTCAGGTTGAGTATTGTAATTAATCAAGTTGTAAGTAAATACTGCTTTATATATGTACGAGTATATGAGCTTCAGGGTATAACGTGATGGAACAAGTTATTGTTAGATCCAATGAATAATTGCTGGCTTTAGAAGGACTTCTTTTCTAACTTTTGAATAATTCTTGAGTTCTAACTTTTGAATAATTTTTCGTGTTTAATTTTAGCCCTCCGTCCGTCCGTTTTGGTCTTTTTTCGTTCAAAATATGAATTATACTAATTTAAAATCATTATAATAATTTTGAGCCCAGTCATGGCGTATGAAAACAAAATGTGCAATATTTAATTAAATTTGTATATTTATTTAAATTTATTCGCTCTAGTGTTGAGGCAAAAATCACACCGTTAAGTTCCGCCAATCAATGTCTCCAGAATTCGGCGGAAAGTGGAGAACTGACAACACTCGGTTCCCTATGTCTATTCTGCTCTGTTTGGAATACACCGTAAAGCTGATTTTTTGTCGTTACTGCCATCTTTATTTATATGGACTTTAATTCACATGGAAAATCCCGCTCTTAACACGCTAATAAAAGCGTGTCGGGTAATTTTGTAACAAAATCTAAGAAAGTGAGTTAAACGCTTTAGTTTAACGCTTTTTGTGTTATCATGAAACTTGACAATTATCTGTAGTTTAAATGACAACACAGTATATTGTACCATAGAGCTGGTCTGATGATGGAATTGGGAGACAGTTAATGGAACCTTGGATTTCCTACTAGTAAACATATCGAGCTTATTCTCATTACATTCGCCCTTTAAATGTGTTTGTTCTGTTAAGAAAGACAGTTTTATTTATTTTTTAATTAAATTTTTAAACTACTACTTATTAACTTGATTTAAAGAGGCCACATTGGTACAGGGGTGCGTGCGAATATAAGCGCGGCAGGTTTTCGACGTAATTCCTACTCTAGGAAATTAAATATTTAATATTTTCATTACCTCACTCTGCTAAAGAGGCAAAGAGCGGGGTTTATTTCCGCCACTCGACACGCAATGCCTTCACAATTCGCCGGTAAATGGTGAACGAAAGTGTCTTAATAGAAGTGGAGTGTCTTAACACTAGGTTCCCACTGCCTACTTTCTCACTCTATGTACACGATGTATCGTGACGAAAAAAAATTATGTATATACTATATGATACATAATGACTGTATGTCAGTTTTAAATCCCCCGGGATCCATACACTGTCCGTCGTCCAGTCGTTGACAGTTGACACACTACCAAAGATTGATGAAGTCGAAGCATTATCTTTATTAAGTTTTAAAAACGTTAAACATATGCAAATTATAGTAAATATATTATAAATATAATATATAGTATATTTATATTATATGAACATTGTACATATATTATTTAAGAACTGTCTATAGTAATATTGGACTAGTTATTCCAAGTTCCTTGTGGCTTCGCCCGCGTGGTCAAATGAAAACTTTGAGTTGTATATATGGTAGGATTAGAGTGTAAATCTGCAACAGACTATTAAGCCAATTCTTAAGAGAAACAAAAAATATTTTTAAAAAACAATATAAATAACAATATATTTTTATTATATTATATTTTAATTATTAAAAATTATATTATAATTATTTTGACGATTTCGAAAATGTATTTGTATTGTCTACTATGTAAAAAAAAATGAAATAAAAGTCGTTTCGTATTTTTTGTACACGGAAAGTGTATGGCATAAAAATGTACGAGTACATGACGAGGAAAAACAGATTTAACAGATTCACACTTTAAGCCGATGATATGACTTTAAGCTTGACTATGAGCTTTCTGATATGATGTATCTACAAATGAACTATATATTTAGCGACGTTGGAATCGACGTGGCATCGATACACCCCGCATATATATCCCGCCGTTTATCCCGCATATAGCAGGACAGATTAGGGATACCTCGTTACCCATTTTCCGTCCAATTTCCAAAACATTGCGTCTTCCTTCCAGTAATGGCTGAACTCACAGCAGAATTTTGGCTACCTGAACGGGAAAATGAGGATACTTCAAATTTATCCAGCCCCAAGCGAGATCAAACCTACAACCACCACGTATACAGTTCACCGCTTCGCGGCGTCTAAAACAAATCATGTTGTATCAAAATGAATAACTTCAAGTTGCATCGATCGGGCTAGTTGGGTGGGAATCAATTATAATTCCCATTAGATTCAGGCGTGGCGTTGGATTTATAGCCGGGAAAAATTTCAATGCAGCTTGCATAGGTAGGTGCTGTGTGTGGGTAGGTGCCTATAGGTATTGCAACGTACCCCTGTGAGTGTTTTTATGTGGAGGTAGGTAGTAATAGGTAACCCTTAGGTTGATTGTCTAATAGTACTTTTCGTCTGTAATGATCGCATGGTTTTATCTGTAAATGTTTGAATATCCTTCAAATTGCGTGCGTGCTCATACGAGGGAGGTAGATTCCCTAGTTATAAGTTCTATATTCGGTTTTTCACTTTTCAGTTTTCACTCAGCTTAATATCTATACTAATATAATAAACCGGAAGAGTTTGTTTGTTTGTTTAAGCACTAACATCTCTATATCTACTGGTACGATTTACATTTCTTTATTTTGTATGAAAGCTGCATTCTCCAGGACTGCAGTGGCCATATAATATTACGGACTACGAGTAAGTCTTAATTAGTGTTAAATAACGAAATAACAATAATAATGAACCATCCATCCATTCAAGCCAACGAATTGCTTTAAGCGCGTGCGCTGCAAACATAGTCAAATATATGTCAGTACATTGTATGACAAAAATAATCTATTTTATTAGTTCTAAAGAAAGTATATCTATTTTATAAATAAGCCACAATAAGGTATTTTGTGTTTAAAATTATTTGATAATTGCAAGGTGATATTTCACCGACTTTTATGTGACATGGATATTGAAACTTACAAGCGAAAATTACTCCATCATCAAGGAAATTTTATGATGATAAGCTTCGGCTTTTATGGCATGTAATTTGGACGTATACTTTTCGAGATTATGTAAAATTAAAATAATTTGACGCTATGTTTACGGTCGCAAACTTAGACTCGAGTCCCGCGAGGGGGGATTTCATCAGCCGCAAGGGCTTGCGGCTGATGAAATTTCAAGCAGCCACGTAGTGCCTGCACTTTCCCAGAATTGTGAAAAATGATTGAATGTATGAATTATATAATTAATTATGAACTGTTCCCAAATGCAATATAGTAAAAAAATAATAGTTGATGTGCAGGCGAAGCTGCGAGTGGACCGCTAGTGGAGTCATAATTTGAGAAAACCTAATGTTGTAGGTCCAACGTTTTACACGACCAGGGATAAATATAAATGCACCCTGCTAAGGCTACTAAAATCAAAAACAGGGTATATGCAGGTATAAATAAATACACACTGTGCCAAGATGAGGTTCATTATGATTACGACGAGTTTTCCCGCAAAGATGGCTACGCAGACGGAACTTAAGACACTCCGTTCTCCACCTTCCGAAAAATTTTCAAGACAGATTGTTAAGTAACTGAGTCAATTTTGCACTTAGGCCTTGTGACGCATTTACCAGACGAAATCGCGAAGAAATAAGTTTAAATTAAAATATTATGAATGAAATTCGAACCGACAACCATCGTGGCGCAGCTACGACACAGTTCAATCTACATCATAACTAGCAATATCAAAGCAATATACATGTGTATGTATAAATATTCAGTTCCATAACGACCTAACTGTGCGATGTACTCGTCGCTAATTGCGGTACTAAAAAGGCAATGTCTTAATTCACTATAACATCGCTTACATCTAGGCAGACATCTTGTTTATTAGTATTATTCAAAATAGGTTTATGTGAAATATAAGTATAATTAAGAGGCCGTTATAGGCACAGGGACTGACTGTAAACACGACGGTTGTGGATTCGATTCCCACTCGGTGAAATGAAACGTTTTTATTTTTACCTACTCTGGTAACAAAACAAAGCGTGGTGAGTCCCAGAATTTCTTAACTGAACGGATTACTGTAGACAAAGGACAATATTTTGACAATTCGCATTCAAAATGTTAAGACACGACGTTCACGCAATATTCGAGACCGCAATGTTGAGTGGCGGAATTCAACGCTGCTTTTTGTACTTTTATTAGTATTATTCTGCGTATAATGTCTAATACAAAAAATTTTGTTTCAAGTTACATTTCTTGCACGTACTCTGACAGACAAAGAAAATCTAGTGCTGAAACTCCTTACTCTATTTCTAATTTATTTTAGATAAATTGCATATAAATATCCTTCCCTACCTAAAGAAACGTAATGACTTAACAAAGAAAAGAAATAAAAATCATTTAACTATAGTCATGCTAACTAATAAAAAAATCGCGACCATCGCGTTTAATATATATTTTTTAACTAAACGCTGTATTTCGCATGTGGCAGAGGAAACCTAGTAATATCTAACAGTTAAAATACTTATTTCTTCACTCTCCGCCCACATGTCGATACATTTGTTGTCTATTGCGTAGTGAAACTAAACACCGCGCTTTGTCTGGCAGAGCGGGAAAATCAACTTAATTGACTTTCTGAAATGAGAATCGAAGCCGCAACCGATGACTTTACAATCGAAATATAATCATTACACATTATTAGTAAAAACTAGAATAATATACATTTTCTGTGTTGTTTCTGCATTATTATTTCAATTTAAAAAATCTCTAAATACATGGCAAGTTTAAAAAGTCAGTAATACTTGCGAAGGTGACGGCGGGACGGATCGATGTCGACGCCGTTATTAGGGCGACAGCCTTTCACGACGCGGACTTGTCTCGATTCGTTACTTTTAGTTGGTTATTGTTTTATTTTATTGAAAATGTATGTATGTTTTATTATAAATGTATGGTATTTCTTTAAGAAGGGCTTCGTTTGGCTTATTTATTTTTTAATGTAATTTTCCAAAAAATATGGCATTTTTTTCGTTCTAAATCTAAGAACATTATTTTTTTCAAATGATATGATATAATATTTTTTATGCTTTTTTATGTGTCTTCGTCTAGTAGTAATTTTTATTATATGATTTAATAGAAATCATTTGTATACTCTTTTCAACGATTGAAATATAAAGAAAATAATAAAGAAATACCTTATATGTCACATTTACTTTAAAAAATACTAAATACCGAATCCGACATCCACCGTGGAGTGGAAACCGTCCAGCGGACACGTGACTGACGGACGTCACACACACATACATAGATACACATACATAGATACACATACATACATATACATACACATACATACACTCATACATACACACAAGGATTCTAGGATTAACTTGTCTTATTTGTCTTACTTTGTTTTAGATAAGATGAACCCTAAACTGAACTAACATGTTGTTTGTATAAAAGGATTTAACTTAGCTAATTGTACCTCGGTACTTCATTTTATATACAGACATTTGGTATTGTGATTGCTGGTCCTTAATGGGACGTCTGCAAGGAGAGCGAATTCGAATTAATAACGCATTTCTTTACTTGGGGAGAAGAGAGTGGATTAGTTATTTATACCAAAATTATATAGCTGAAGATTTTGATTGAAAACTCATTGATATTAGGAAGTATTGGTTCGAATTGAGAAATTGTTTAAGTCTAGTCTTTTGCTCTGTAGTCAAAGTTGTCTAGGAAATTTAGAAAATGTCATGTGTCATGGAATAATATGCAGGCTTTGTCGAATATTTAATTTGCTATTAAATCAAAATTAAATTAAATCAGCTTCACGCTGTATCCCGCACACAGCAGGGTAGGCAGAGGGAACATACTGTTAAGACACTCCGTTACCCACTTTCTGCCGAATACTGGAGGCATTGCGTGTTGAGTGGCAGAAATCAACGCCGCGCTTAGCCTCGATACCAGAGCGAAGAAATGAAAATATAAATTTAAATAAATATTTCATCTCCTCTAAAATTTTCACCAACGGAATTGACAGCCCTCAGTTTCTCAATAAGTTTAATATACGTGTCAGAACGGAGTGTCTTAACAATAGGTTCCCTCTGCATAACCTGCTGTGTGCGGGATACTGCGTGAAGCTGATTTAATTTATTTTATAAATATATCTAACCACCTTCTACTTTCTTCTAAGGAAATAATCTGGAAATGATTTAATTGCTTACAATAATACAAAAAGAAGATAGTTTCTTTTTTGATATTCCGTTAGGTAATAATAGATAGAGAATAACTCGCAAAGTGAGGTCTCCATACCACTGAACAATATTTTAAGATGCTGCGAACAAGAGATGTGTACAGAAGTAACCGGATTTTCATATCTAGTAACCCTTTAATGTTTCTTAAAACAAACCCTAGATGACCTTACTTATGTCATACTTACATAATATAATAAAAGATATAATTAAATTTATATGATTATCATATCTTTGAAATTATGGCTGTATATGGTATGTTGGGCGATGATCGCAAACTTTCCGCAAGCAAGCGTGGCGCCGCAACTTCATTTTGATTGTTCATCGATTATGGGATCGATTCCCTTTATAGGGGATGAATTATTATCGAGGAACGCAGTTCTTTAACTTTATACGATCGTGTTGTTTTTATTTATAATATATGTCTGTATCTCCATTAAAAAAATAGTAAAATTAAGATACATACAATATATGAACAATTTCTCGTATTTAAAGCTTATAAACTATGCACCTATAAGAAGCTAATCGTAATGGTTACTTACATATTTAACATGCATATGAAAATACCATAATCAGATTCGAACCTAAAACCCCCTCAAGACGGTAGTCTCTAAATTAACCAGATTAATTCACTACAAAACTCTAACATTTAAACTACTCAACTAGAATCGCTATAATAAAAAAGAAAACAGCAAAATATTCATTTTAAAACGATCCGTAACATTTCATTCTTAACGTTGTCGAGGTTAAATAACAAAAGTCATGACTGACAGCGTTATCATTTGTCAGTCGCTGTCAACTGTTTGTCAGACTCAGACGGTGGCTCGTGTCAGTCGGCGCGGGGACGATTGATACGTGTCACTTGTACTATGGATTGTCGAGTTGAACTCGAATTTTTATTTTATTAAAATATAGTTATATTATATTTATATTGTAATGGTAAAGGCCTCGATGGCCTCTAATGGTTATTAAAGGCGCAACATTACAACGTCAGTCTAAAATCGCGACGGCTGTGGGTTCGATTTTCATTTAGGGGAATAAAATATTTAATATTTTAATTTCCTCGCTCTGGAACCGAGGCCAACGAGAAAATACTAAACTCGAAATACCCCAAGGATTTTGAAATTTTGAAATTTAATGGGTACGAAGTGTCTTAACACTAAGTACTGTGGTTCCCACTGTCTACGTTATTTTCACGCTGTATCCCACACATAGCAGAGTAGGCAGAAGGAACCTGGGATCCTAGTATTAGAAAACTCGGTTCCCCACTTTCCGCCGAGTAACGGACTCACCGCCCCTTCCTAAATGCTATTATAACTTTATAACAACAATAAAAAAAAAACATTGCGTATTGTGTAAGTCATTGCTGCATAAGCAAGTGGTCTTTAAATTAGCCGCCGTCAGTTCTATATCAGGCGTACATTAACCAAAGTTTATGTATTCGATTGTAAAATTGTAAATGCAATCGAGTATAAATCAATTTCCGATCTAATTCCCGTACGACGTCGTGAAAGTGTAGTAGACTAGTAGAGCGGCGAGGTGGTCTGACTGCGGACAGGTGAACGGCATTATTAATGACCGCCGATTCGTACCTGCGACTTGTCCTTCACGACGCGTCACCACCAAAAAACACCCTTTCACCACCGCATTCTACAACCAACCCCCCTTTTTAATATTAACGGCCATACTGCAGTCCCGTTTATTTATTCCCTAGCCTCTACCTGCAAATCACATTCCTATTAAACTTAGTCTTTGAACTAACGCTAATGGAGTGATAGATAGCCTTATGCAAATGCCAGGTTATGGCGAAACAAAGTTTCTCGGTAATGAGACCGTAGTGACTTGCATATATTATCGATCATCACGAAACTACTATGTATTTCAGTTGAATAATTCGCAATGGAAGCATATTTAATGCCCCAGTTTGCTGACAAGCTCCGAGACGTCACCGCTTAATATCAAACCACCACGCGATTAACGAGTTATTTCCACCCCGCGACGATGTCACCACCCCACTCCACCCGAACTATCAATCTTTTCGGCAACTTCCAGACTTAAGATTTATGCTCTAATTTCAGATGCTGTCGCCGCACGACGACGACGATGACAGCCACCTTTGCATCAAGTGCAATGCCACTATCATTGGTCTCGATAACTATATTAAGCATAGGAAGCAGGCCTGTGGCAAAAGAAAGAATGAAGTCAAGGCTGATCTTCCGCCCATCGATCCATTGGAACCAACGTATAGTCTTGGCGCAGATGTATTTTTTCAATCGTTAGAATTGCAAAGTAGTGTCAAAAAATCTTCCCTTTCACGTCTGACACCACCTACTCCAATGTCCAAAACGAATTTAGCCAATATAGAAAAGAAGAGCGTTTTGACTGTTTCTTCAACATCACATCTCCCGCGTATGAGTCCTATAGAAACTAATTTAAGAGGAGAAGATTGGATAGGTGGCCATAGTCTAAGGATTGGTAGCAATGAAGATAATCAGACAAAATTAATAAATGCTGTCGCAAGTATTAGTGGTTCTGTAAAAAAAGATATTCCAAGTACATCTTACAATATAGAAACGTTCAATGATTTTAAGGGAGACGACGATTCAGAAGAATCAGATGATTCAGATGATGATGAGGAAGAAGATGAAGTGCCACACGGAGGAAAATGGAAACCGCCACCCACTCATACGGGAGGTAAGTGGCGACCCGCATCTCCAGAACGGGATGAGTGGGAAGACCAGGACCAACTTGACCGTGATTATGATTATGACGCCCCACCCCCTGGACATACTAAGGGTAAATGGGTTCCAGGAGCGAATGAGAAAACACAAATAATGCAAACTACAATTCAATCAAAGGGATCCGTGCAGTATTGGTGTGGGCCGTGTAATCGCCGACTAGGATCAAGAGCTATTTATGACAAACATCTCATGTCTAACTTACATATGCGAAAGGTTTTACCGGAACATGAATTAGAGTTTTCAGGGCACTTAGAACCAATAAGAAACATAACTGAGAAAAGAGTGACACGCCCCAATTTGTTTGTAAACGAATCAGTTTCACAAACACCGCGAAAGAGACAAAAATTGGAATCTAAAACAAATATAAAAGTCAAGAAAAAGAAAAGGAAAAGAAGATCATATTTTATACAATGTTCTGGTTGTAAGTCACGTGTCCGAATGCACTTAATAGGAAAGCATCTCATATCTCACTATCATTTTCGAAAAGCAGCTGATATTAAAAGTGACGTTTATCAACAATTTATTCTTGATAATATGGATGCCATAGTTCACCAAGCACCTTTTCAATGCAGTCCATGCAAATTTTATACTAATTGGTTATCAAACTTCTTGCAACATTGGTTTTCTGAAGAGCATGAGCGAGTTACATCTGCAATGGATGGGAGGTACTGGTGTTCCTTTTGTAAATCTGAATGTGAGACTTCACAGGACATGCTTAATCATATGTCCAGCTCCGAGCACAGTGAAGTAGTGGCTGTAATAAATAGATCTATGCCGATCATTATACGAAAGAAAACAGTCTTACGATGTGAAACGTGTCAACAAGAATTTCGATACAATATGGAGATTAAGCAACATTGCCTAAAAACAGGTCATGATTTCACGTACACGGCCACTGACAATTATCAAGAGCTACATAGATGTCAATATTGTAAACTTAAATTCAAATCATCAGTAACTTTGGCAGCTCATTTGAAATCTAAACACAAACAAAAGGCGTTTTTCTGTCTTGTATGCTCTAAAACATTTGCATCTTCCGAAGAAGCTAAACGTCATCGACAAACTTCAGAGCACAGGATCAGAAGAAAGGAGATACTTCATGAAAGGGGAAATATTACAAAAGATTTAAGTAAGAAATGTCCATATTGTGCAGATAAAGTTGTGTTGAAGAATATTCTCGAACTCAAAGATCATATACGAAGATTACACCCGGACATAAGAAAAAAGTAAGATATTATTAATGTTTTATTTAAGTAGTCAAGAGGCCAGTCGTGGCGCAGGGGCACAAAGTGTGACTGTAAAATCGACTAGTTGTGGGTTCGATATCCACTCGAGGAAATTAAATATTTATTTAGATTTATATTTTCATTTTCTTTGCGCTGGCGTCGAGGCAAAGCGCGGCGTTGAGCTCCGCCACTCAACACACAATGCCTTCAGAACTCGGCGAAAAGAAGGGAACGAAGTGTCTTAACACTAGGTTCCCTTTGCCTCCCATACTGTGTGCAGGATACAGCGTGAAGCTGATTTAATTTTTAATTTTAATTATTGTATTATGTATTTTTTTATGTAATGAGTGGAATTATATTAATTATTTTCCAATAGTCAAATACATAAGAAAAAAAAATGAATTAGCGAAACTTATAAGCTTGTATGTTCATAACCAAATTCATAAAAAGATTTAAAAAATTGTCCTAATATCTTCCTAAAATATTATAATAAGCGGAGCTACATCTATTAATAGTATTTATAAAATTTCAGATGTCCAAAATGCGGCAAAGCTTTTATATTTCCACAAGAAGTCTCCCGTCACATTCGAGACAACGCTTGCCAGTTCCATAAGAACGAGCCAATCCACTCATCAATCTTGTGGAACTGCAGTCAGTGTTTATTCACCACAGACTCTCAGGCGGAGTGTTTTTTCCACGAGGTTCTTCACACAGAACCTATAGTAGACCAAAGAAGTGGGAAAGCCAAGTCTATACAGAAGTATTCATGCCCTATATGCGCCAAGAACTTCAAGAAAGCTTCCTTGCGACTTCATTTAAGGCAACATACGTTCGAAAGACCTTTCGTTTGTTCTACATGCGGTGCCAACTTCACGAGGCAGTCCAGCTTAGCTAACCATTGTAAGATGGAGCATGGGAACTTGGATAGACCGAAGTTGTCTTCGATTGATGCAGCTCTTATTAAAATGGCGGAGGAGACGCTTAAGTGTAACAAATGTAAGAAGACGTTTGGTGACAGGTCAGTTTCATTTTCATTTTTTTTTTTTCTTTTTATATATTACAAGTTGCCAGTCGTAGCGCATGGGCACAAAGTGTGACTGTAAAACCGACTGGTTGTGAGTCTGATCCCCTCTCGAGGAGACTAAATATTTACTTAAATTTATATTTCCTTTTCTTCGCTCGTGTACCGAGGACAAGCGCGGCGTTGAGTTCTGCCACTCAACACGCAATGCCTCCAGAATTCGGCAGAAAGTGGGGAACGGAGTGTCTTAACACGAGGTTCCCTCTGCCTCCCTGCAGTGTAAAGGAATAACGCGAGAAGCTGATGATATTACTAATTTGAACTTGCGGAAATGGAAATCATTAATATGCCTTATAGGCATATTACATCATATTAATAACTTCCACGAAAAATGGACTATACACCACAAAAATATTTTTCACATTTAATTTATACAATATTGTATGAGAATATTGAAAACCAAACAAATTATTCAGCTTTTTAATATTAGTATAAAAGTATCGTATTAAGAGAAATGTATAAATCTCAATCTGATTTACAAGGAAAAAAACAAATTAATAAATTTTGCTACATACTTATTTAGAAAACGTAACAAAATTAGAACGTAGCGGGACTCGAACCCGCGCCTCCTGGCGCTAACAATATAAATAAATTGTAATTCAATAGCACTTTTAAATGTTAAAAAAAATGCTACAGTTGTTTATCGAAGAATGGCCTTATTTTTATTTTATTTTTGTCACAATTATGCCCTGAGCAAAGACAGTCTGAAGACTGAGCAAATTAAGCCAGTCAGTCCGACTGCCTAGACTAGATTTTTACAACATAGAAACATATGAGAACTATCGTGGCACAGCAGCATAACGTCAGATTATAAACGTGACGATTATAAGTTCGAATTTGACTAAGAAGAATGCATTCTTTTCATTTCCTCGTTCTGCTAAAAAGCAAAGTACGGCATAACGTTCAGTTTCGCTACTCTACACACAATCTATCATGGGGTAACATAGTATCTCAATACGAGATTCTACTGCCTACTGCCGTATGCAAGATAAAGCATGAATCTAAAAAAGTACTTATTGCAAAAACACGATTCATTCCAATAATTCAGAATGCGGGCCATCAACCTCGTTAGTAAGACAGATATTACATAGAGCGTACAGTACAGTACAGCGTGTACCAAAATAAACCGCATCCAGTGACTCCGCGCGTGTCGGCGGATGCGCGTCGCGACGAATCCCTCAGAACATGAGGAAACATTCATAATTTGACATTCAACTCTTTGATACTACTTTGCTGTCGACAGTTTTATCTATTGTAGAAGAAAGTGAGGCACGAAACTCACAACTGAAGCACGCCGGATCTCGATTCGATCGTAACTTTATAACGTTTACACATGTTGGTTGTGAATGCTAAATTAGATATTCATTAGACATTTTTTAGGGTTGAACCTGTCAAAATAATTTTGGTGTGAGATTTGAACCTTTTCATTAGGTATACATATTATTTGCAGATTTTTTATATGTAATCGAGAAGCCGTCGTGTCGCAGTGGGTGGCGCATCTGACTATAATAATGATGGTTCTGAGGTCGAACCCCACTCAGAGGAATGATTACATTTTATAATGTATTCAATTTACTACTCTGGTAATCGAAGTGCGGTGGTAAGTTCCGCACCCTTAACTCGCAATGTCTGAAAAATTGTGCAGAAAGTGGACTCTACCACAGATACTCTCTGCCTCTGACAGAATTAAGCTATAAAATAAATGTACGCTATAAAGAAATTCCTAAATATAATTCAAGATAACGCAAAATTTATTACTGGCATCACAAACACTTATGTTTTGACGGATCGAAGCTTAGACTTAAATTTATTCAGCAATCAGCCCGGTTATATTCACCGTCCACAAAGATCATAATGTGTCACGTCGCGTAAATCTCAATTAAACTTCGTCTTCACTTGACGCGGTTGTGACAAATCATTTTTTTTATTTTTACATGTCTCTTTGATAGCCACTTATTTGGGTGGTGATTAAGAGGTGAGTGACCTAACACTCTCGTTCCCTGATCCTTTTCAAAGTTATTGGGTGATTATATTTTTGTATAGCCAAGTTGGCGTTCTATGAAGGACACTACGTTCAATAACAACGTCATAGACAGCGATAGCCAAAAAATATACAAACCATTAAAGTAAATTTTCTTAAAAATATGTTACAATTTTTTTATATTTGAAAGCGTCATTCCACACTAACGTACAATTTGAAACGCTATATGAACGTAAAATTTAGAACATATAAAGATAATTGGAAACGAAGCACTCCAAAATATGTTTTCATTCAATTTCAATAATACTCATTGTTGTTTTAATTTTTTTATAGCTTCTTTTAATTTTTTCACTTTCCGCAAAATGTTTTGAGGCATTGCGTGTTGAATTTATTTTTTGAGGCAATGCGAAGCTCATCGCCGCTTTGCCTGGTCAACAGAGAGAAAAAATAAAAATATTAAATATTTCATTATCTCAAATGGGAATCGAACCCAGTATCACGCTAGTGCTCTTGCACCACGGCAGCCTCAAATGTTTTTTTAATCATCACTTTAATTAAATATTTCTTCACCTTACTCTACATAATACCATAAACAAAGAAAAGATGATTACAATGATCCCCGCGACCGCGGCTAAGACCGCAGAGCCAGCAAGTACCCACGCGGGTATGAATCAACTCAACACCGCGCTATTACAGAACTTGGAACGTATCTCGACCGCTGTAGGGACATTCTAGCCCCTGATGATGCAACTTATGCAATATCTTATGCGTTATGGCCTCGTTGTAGGTATTAATGCACTCCGCCTGTGCTCTGTGCACTGTGCAGTGTGCAGCGTGCAGCGTGGACTGCAGGATGCAAAGCGTCAATGGCTTCTAACATTAGGAATAATATCTTCCTTAAAATGAAGTTTGTAATTTCTATTTTGGATTAGATCTTGCTTAACTTGGGTGTAGGAAAATCTTCAATAGTTAGGTATATATATTAGGACTATTTAGTCTTTTTTTTGTATAATGATTTGTTTTTGTTTTATTTAGGGAAGTGTTGTCAATGTATTCCATATTTGCCGTATAGATTTTTCCGATTGTTGTAAATGGGTTGAGCGGCGGAACTTAACGCCGGAACAGGGAAGTGTAAATAACTAACTCCCTCGAATTGGGATCGAATCCTCAAACATTGTGTTTGCGGGGAGATACTGAAAAAATTATCTTCATCTCAAATACTTAGATATTTTTTCATTAAAAACTCTGTAGTTCTATGACCAATTTTTTTTAAATGTCTTCTCGAAACTTTTTTTTTCGTAATTGACCAAGGTAACACTTTGAGATGCAAAACGACAATGTATTCTTACATTATAAATAATACCTTGTGTAAAATTAATAATTTGGATTTCTTAGAATACTTATATACTTTGTAAATATGAATATTTTAATATAGATTGCCTTTCTCTTCAAAATATCTATACTACTATACAGCAGAAGCTTTTTCAATTTGTATTTTTGAATACCTTAATCTCAGAAATTTCTAGCTCAAATAGTTTTTTCCGAGTTCGAGAACGATCTTGAGATGCCGTTTTCATAGAGATCAAAATTAAAAATTAAATCAAATCAGCTTCACGCTGTATTCCGCACACAGCAGAATAGTGTTAAGACATTCCGTTCCCCACTTTCTGGAGGTATTGCGTGCTGAGCGGGATTCTACGCCGCGCTTTGCCTCGACACCAGAGCAAAGAAATGAAGATATAAATGTAAATAAATATTTCACTTCCTCGAGTGGGGATCGAACCCAAAACCGATTTCGAGACTAGACAGTTGATTTTACAGTCACACGTTGTGCCTCTGCGCCACCGACCGGCCTCTATATAGAGATATAATTTATAAATGACAACCGTATCTCAAGATCCATCTCAGACTTGAGAGATATTTATAAATACGGGCCTTAGTTATTATCATTTTTGAACATGGGCAAAGACGCATTAAAAAACCTAGTCAGTCTAAACATTATTTTTTTCTGTAAATATATAAAAAAATCCTTCTATAGCCAAGCCTTATATAAAACACACAGGTGGACTAACCTAACATAGAAGCAACTAAAACGTCACGCCACCTAATTGAAAGGAACTACCGATATCTATCTCATAACGTTCTAGTGAGCGGCGGAATTCTTGAGTCCAGCTGTTATTGGGAAATTAAGCATATTTATGATATATTCCACGACGAAGTGATGGAGATACTATAAGGCTACTTGCTTCACCTGGCCTAGATATTTTATTATATTTACCTATATAACGCGTGTTTAGGTAGACAAAGAGAACCATAGTGCTAAAATACTATGTTCACCATCTAGATATCTTAATAAATCAAAAAATTATTTAAATCAGCTTCAAGTTGTATCCCGCACACAGCAGGCTAGGCAGAGGAAACTTAGTGTTAGGACACTCCGTTCCTTACTTTCCACCGAATTCTGGAGGCATTGCGTATTGAGTGGCAGAACTCAACGCGAAGACTTGACACCTGAACGAAAAAATGGAAATGTTAACTAAATATTTCATTTCCTCGAGTGGAGATCGAACCCACTACCAGTCGCGCTTACAGTCGCACATTGTGCCCTTGTGCCACGTCTCAGATATCTTATTAGTGTGACCTTACTAAGTTTCATACTGTGTCCCGCACGTAGCTGGGTAGGCAGAGGTAACCTGGGAACCTAGTGTTAACATACTCCGTTTCCATTTCCTTCCGATCCCCATATTCCGCCAACCCACAGGTGGTCGCGGTTACCCCTGCACTTGCGCCACTAATCTCAAAATTATTTTAAATCCTTTTTATTATTATTTTTCAGACTTACATTGGCCCATCATTCAACAAGTTGTGTTTCTGATGAGAGAAGGTGCCCGTACGAGCAGTGTTCCTATATCGCATCTAGTACCGCGCAGCTGAATAGGTAAGTACGAAAGAGTCGAACCTAGGTTATAAGTAAGCTTAGTGACGATTACAGAGTTCACCAATTTTGAAATTTGAAACATCGGATTAATTTGTTTTGTATAGATAAACATGGTGAAAGTGTCAGCACCACTTTAAATGAAACCACAGTTTTAACTACTCTATAAAAGCCTAATACATTTTTTTTCCAAAAATGAAAAAGTGATTTTATGAAACAAAATAAATAATAATTTAATACTATCGTTTTAAAATAAAACGCCGTTTGTCAAAAATAAAGTAAACACACACTTACCTGTCATAGCAGCAACGTCGCAGACGCCTCATTCAAAAAATCGAGTCGCAGCCTCTAGCGTAGGTACTTACTTGTATGTAGCTAACGGCGGCGAAGTGATGTTAAATCAACGCAACACTTAGGAATACACTTTACACACACTCACATTTATCGTTTCATTTGTCCACTTATTTAATAAATAGCTAGATTTTTTTTCAAAGTGTCCGCCTTGTTTTTGAATGCATAATGCAATATTCCCGTAATCTCCGTAACATATTACGATATACGTCTAAGGGGATCTGGTCGGAACATTCTGGTTACTTATGAGTCAATAAAAACTGACTTAGTTAGAACGTGGGTATTTCGACATTTTCGTCAGCGTTATGGCTAAATATCGTACGTAGAAGTTCTTAAACCGAAGTCGTTGTCAATCGGGTAGGTAGGATAGCCAAGTAATGAGAGAAGCAGCACTATTAAAGTCCGAATTACACACCAGAGTTAGTTATAACAATAACAAAATAAGTTAACCGATAAAAGAGCAAAATACAAACAACGCAATATTCAATGATAAAACTTTAAATCTTTTGACATCAACAACTAAGTTGTCAGTGTTGTAAGTGATCAGCCGTCAGTGTTGCAATTGCGAAAACTTTTAAATAATTTACAACAAATATGTTATTTTTATATTTTATTTGAATGTAAAAGCAAAATGTAAAAAAAATAATTATAAAATTATTTTTGTGTTTATAAAAATATTTACGTAAAATACGTACCCCAAATTTTGAATTCTAGTTTTCATTAAAGATTTAAATTTTGAAAATTACGTTTATAGTATTAATTAATACAAAAAAAAATTAAAAATATTCATTTGGAATCTATTGACACTACTCATTACTTACTTACTTAAAGTTACGATTACAAATCAAGTCAGTAATTTTTATTGTTTTTTTTTCACACACAATAAAATAAAGGTGTAATTATTACAACAAACAATAATTTTTCCTTCAATACAATTCTATAAACAGAAATATTAAATAATTCTAATTGTCAATAATCTCCGAAATTAAAAAAATTTCAAATACAACATGGCGGAAAGAGGCATTCAGCGCGCCAGTGCTGCCATATCGGGCACGAATGATTGCTTAATATAACACATTAGTTCATAATAAATTATATTTAAGTAGATTATATTTTTTACGCATGATTTGATATTAAAATAATTAATAAAATTATCAATACTATTTACAAATAATTTCTAAATAATAATTTATTTCGTATTGAGTTTTCATAGGTTCCCGTGTAACATTATAAGACTCGTTTCTATTTAATTTTTATACGATTTTGTATCAAAATAATTAAACAAATGTAAATAATAATAAAAATCGTGAAATAAAAAAAATCTACGTCTAAGCTGTTGAGGTATCTTGATTAATTTCTTTAGGTATGGGTTTGAAATATTTTACCCTATATGCTGTTTCCGTAACGCTGACACTTTCTAACTGTATAGACAGATAAAGAACAAGCCTTTTGAAAAAGTGAATTAAAATTTAAAAAACATATATGTATTTTAATTAGTATTTCTAATTTAAAAAATGTAATAGAAGTGTGGAGTGCATAGCATAAATAGATTACTTAAACCCAATTTTTTTAAATTTTACTTGGTTCCAGGATGGAACTAAAAAATATATGTTTTATATACTATAAGACACTTCCCACTTTTCGCCCACTCCTGGTGAAATTGTGTGTTGAGTGTCGAAATACAACGCCACGCTTTGCCTCATTACCAGAGCGATATAATTCTTGCTGTTATCTTTATAGCGACATCTGTTATTATTTTAAAATATTACTGGGAACTTGGTTATGAAAGTATGATAAGTTTTTGTAATTGTCTTAACAGATGACAGCACTTATTTACTTTAAAATATATGAATAAATATGAATATATTATTTAGTATTAAATTGCAAAGTTAGTTTTAAAATGTTATATCATGCATATTCATTTCAAAACTTTTAGCTAACTATAAATTACTAAACGAAGTAAGAGCTTATCAAAATTAGAATACTTTTACGCACATATAATAAATAGAAATACCTTAAGGCTTAATACAGTATCTAATAGATATTATTTATTATTACAGAAAATACATAAAAATAGGGCTCTAATAAACAATTCCTTATAATTTCAGACACCGTCGCACACACGGTGATAAAATAAAGAACTATGAATGTCCATCTTGCGAGTTCAAGACTGAACAGGCGAGCCACATGAAGCGACACCTGCTGTGCCATAAAGGAGTCAAGCCGTACGCCTGCCCCCATTGCCCTTTTACTTGTGGCAGTTTGGTTAGTCATAAAAGTTTTATGCAATTATCTTTTGGTTAATTGTTATTGTGTATGTTTTTTTTTGTTGTTTTAACCGACGGTTACTGAATGCGTAATGCAAATATTATTAAAAATCTACTAGTACAGTACGATTAACGAGTTGTGGACACCCTTAACTGTTTGGCTTGGTTAACTTTCGCACTTTGTAAAAAAATATGTATCAGACGTAAAAAAAATCGTAAAATTAAATTTGCAGTTAATTTCAGATCGGCCACGACTCGATGACCGGACTATATATTATTGTTACCAGTTATCATGAACTTGGTATAAAATAGTCAAAATGTCAGGTTAAAATACGTACTTTTATAACCAAATTATAGGTTTTATATACGAAAAAGATATTTAATATGCTTTGTATAAATATTTTACTCCTATAACATTCTTTTAATGTTTATTAAATACTATTTCTTATAAAAATTTATACGTTCTTACCCAACTATGGCAAATCGAAAAGGATGGTTATGATTAACCATTATGTATGTATTTAGTTTTACTGCTAAAACATTATGCTACATAGGTACCTAACCTATGTAGCAATACGATGTTGCTATTTTTTATATATGTTTAAAAAAATAATAATTAATATATTTTATAATGACTACTGTATGATGACATTCAGACTTCGTAATAAGTTAAATTTTTATTACGATGGAAATTTACTATAGCTATTAAGCAGAAGTTTAGACTTATCACTTTTAACTATAATTATTAAAGACAGTCAAGAGAATTTATTATAACAATTATTTATTCCATAAGTATTTACTTATTAAAATTATACATTTAAAATAAATACGACGGTTAGAACATTTCATTATTATTCCTTTTGCATTAAATTTCCTAATATATTTTAGGAAAATCTTCGAAAACATGTTCTTCGTAGCGGCCGTCACCAGGGTCTTTTTCTCTTACACATGTAATACCTGCCTTTTCCAAACTAACTTGGGCTACCCAGGCTGCGCTCGCACTACACGAGCGCGCACACAGGACAAGTTCGACGCGAAATCAGCTTTGGAAGCCGTCAAACGACACTTAATGAAGGATAATAATGGTGTTTAAATTATTTTTTTCTGTTATTGTTTTATGGAAGAAATGTAAAATAATGTTTTTTTATATTAGGATATGTTTTATTTTTTTTTCGAAATAAGTATGTATAAAAGAATATTTTTGATTCTCTTATGTAATTTTTGTCTTCTTATGGAAAACACAATATGGAAATAAAATCGCTATTAAATTAAATTTTATTTAATGAAAAATTTTAATCTTTGTAACTTTTTCTTTACTAGACTTAAATTATACTTATATTTATAAGAGCATAGCGCCATCTATACTAAAGCAGTAGAACTAAATATATATCAACAGATGCCGTTAGTTAGGAAGAATACAGCAAAGCAATGATAAATAAATTATAAAATAAAGAAAAACATCAATTATGAAACACTTAAAGCTATTAAATACTAATACTAATATAACAATGAAAAAAAAATAAAGTAATAGAAATTTGCTTTTTTTTCAATTTGCATTATATGGCAACACCTAACACTACATGTCATTTTAAAATCCGCTATCTCAATTCACAACGGAACGAGGGAAAAAATTATAAACCGATGGGACTTGCGCCGTGCGCTCGTATTTCTATTTATTAATTCACCAATCAAATATTCGAGGAGCTTCGATCGCAACGTGACAATAAAAATACAGGACATCTTTTAACGTTGTTTCTAACTCAAAATTACATAATCAGTGATATAAAAATAATATTGTGTAAACAAATATTTTTGCTGTGCTGAAAATATTGTAATTGACAATGTTTGTGTGTTACATCGTGTTGTAAATTATTCGATATACATCTAAGATGTCACTAAAAGTGAGTATTATATTTTAATTATTAATTAAATATTTTATGTGTGGGTAGATTTGTGAGACAGCGATTTCATTACCGCTAGTAATTTTAAATATGTCAGTCAATTTACCACGTGCATTTATAATTTAAGATAATTATATGAAATACGTACAATTTAATACATTTTTAGTAACAGTATCCTGTTATGTCTTCATAAGGATGCTTTAATATTTTTCGCACTTCATGAATTTGCGTTAATTAATTATGCGAACACGTGGGATTATTCTAAAGCTATAATAATTATTTTCAATTACATAACTTTGTTTACTTTTAACGATGAAAAAATGTCACCTTGAATTGGTTTGAGGTTTGAGTATTTTTGGACTTTTAAAATGTTTGCTTTTATAAAATTTGCTTGTGAATAAAATAATTTGTCTTAATATTTTGATATACTTCTAATTTAAAGTCAACATTGTTTTTTTTTTGTTTAATTAATTTAATATTTAATTGTTATGCAAAGCAACAATTTTGGCATATAATTTTTTTAAATGTAATATTTTTATTTCTACTTATATAAAATATAATTTCCTTAGAATATTTATAATAAGGAAAGCTTTATAAATTTGAAAATGTATAAACATAGGAATGTAGCGGAACTTAAACCTGCACCTTTTGAAATCCATTTACAATGTCAAAGAAGTTAGCAGGTTTCCTAAGATAGCAAAATAATACAAATATGATATTACTTCGAACCATATATTTTTTATATGATTATTTTATATGTGCAATTGGACTTTTTTTTAAATTATAATTCTCAATTGTATTCAGTCTTAATGGAACAATTTTTTTAATATACTCTTCTTGAATCCGGAATCTCTGGATTATTGCTTAATACTTCTCACAAAAACAAATGGGCTATATGCAGTAAAATTTATTATTAATATAAAATATATAATTATAAATATAATTTTACTCATCGGCTGAAAGTGTTTTTTTTATATTGGTTATCTTTATAAAAATGTTTAATAGAAACTTAAAAAAAAAGTAACAATATTAATAATTACTATATTAAACTCATAATTGGAAGTCCTATTTTAATTTAAAAATTCCTAAAAATAATTCATAATGTTTGTGAGCTGATTATGTTGAATAATGGAAGATATATAGGGAAAATCCATATTTAGTGCCCAGATCTGTGACCAGTCACTTTTAACTGCAAAAGCATTTATTGGTTAAACCAACTATATATTTTAAAAAAATATGAGTAAAAATTTTGCCAAACCCATAATCGCTATGGAACCCACAACTGTTGCATTTACGTATTTAGATACGCAAACATGATGGTCGTGGGTTCGATTCCCATTCGGAGCAATAAATTATTTTAATTTTTTCGCTCTAGTAAGGCAGCATATAGCGTTGAGTTTCGTCACTCAACTTAAAATGGGATGGTGTGTGGAAATGGAGTATCTTAACACTAGCTTTCGTCTGTCTACCTTAAAGAAGCTAAAAATACTAATTATATATGATTTTACTAACAGTTTTACATTGTAATACATAAATAATCAATGGACTAACGTTAATCGTATCGTATTTTATATTTTGTCGTAAATTGACTTATTAAGTAAATTTTTAATTATTAAAGTGGGATTGGTCGAGTGAGAAACTTAAATTTTAATAATATTAAATGTTTCATTTCCCCGAGTGGGAATCGAACTCGCGTTTACGCTTTTGCCCCTGCTACACTTGGCTTCATAATAAAATGTTTTAAAAAATATATAAAATGAAGCAGGTAAGATTTAAAATTGAAAATAACGTATAAACGATTATAAAGGGTGGCTTCCATTTATAGCAGCAGGCGGACCTGTTCTGAACCAGTTTATGTATCAGTCAGTGAACCGTGCAATCTGCAAACTTCATATTGTGTAGACATTACTAGTTTTATACGCTGGATTTGTCTGTGTGGATTTTAGGAATGGATTATGAAAAATACGATGACTATGACTAATACTACTGTGCTAGTGGTGGCGCAGGGGCACACGCGTGCGACTGTAAACACGACCTGTTGTAGGTTCCATTCCACTCGAGGAAATCAAATATTTAGTAATTTCGTTTCGTAAGAGGCGATGCCCCCAGAATTCGGCGGAAAGTTGAGAACGGAATTGTCTTAATTGGAACAGAGTGTTAAGTTAATTATTAAAACCCTATGTTCCCAGGTTACCTCTGCCTGTTATGTGCAAGATACAGCGTGAAGCTAAAAAATAGTAAATAAAAAACCCTTTGCGTACTATGACGGAAAAAGTGTAAAGCTATCGACGATCGAAGCTTTATTAGACATCTATACTTATAATAAATCTGTAGAAAAGACGTTTCTGTACATTGTAAATATTAAAAAAAAAAATTGCCAGGGTGTTAAAGGATAATTAACATAATCCATTTCCAACATTTTTGGAATTTTTGTCTGTTTGTCTGTTTGTCTGTATGTCTGTTTGTCTGTTTGTCTGTTTATGTGAACACGCATCACGTAAAAAGTACACAATAAATTTAAGCAATTTTTATACATAAAAATTACAAATAAATCAAGGTAGGTTTTAGTGTTTATTTCATTGTAATTGCTTCACTCTATCAAAAGATATAAGTATTTAAGTTTTCAAGACGTTAATATTTGAGATAATAAAAAATCGACACAAGTAACGCTATCTATTGACAAAAATAGGTACTAACGAATGTTTCATACACGTAAAGCTCATCACTAATTGCGATGGGATCTATAGATAAAAGATGGCGCTGTAAAATATATTATAAATATAAAAAACATAAAAAAAATATAGTTTGGAAAGATTACCGCTACACTCTATCAAAAAATAATGTACTTAAAGTTTTAAATATATTTATATTTGAAAAAAAAAGAAACTTACGCAATGATATCTATTGACTACATATCATAATGAATGTTATTATATTGTTGAGTTATTATCTGCTTAACGGTAATTACGTCATGTAAGTGTAATCTATACTTATAATAAATTTAACATAAACATAGTAGTATTTTTCTAACAATGTTCGAATGGTTACAGTTGAATTGTAAGTCCAAAAGAATGACTTTAGAAACGTCTTATTTATTTGACTGTTGATAAATTTACGTATTTTTAAAGTACAATTGTTCATAGTACTAACTACAAAGTAAACTAAATTGAATTGTTGGTGAAGATTACCTTCGTAACAGTCTAGCTTAATTCTTAATTATTTAACACAGTGATAAAGAATGACTTAATATTCAAAGAAATATTTTGAATAGGTTCTTCAGTCCGTTCGTTCGTTTATGTTATTAATATTTTTTTAAGAAACGTATATAATCTTTAACTTTTGGGAGCAACCTCTAAAAAATTGTGTCTCAAGAAAAAAATGCTCTGACACTGTTTATAAAAATATCCCGCAGTATTATTTCATAACTTACAAGCGACACGTACCGACATTGCACTATTGCACCTGTATGTTGCATGTATGTATGTGCCAAGGGTATTTTAGGGTAAGTACCTCAAAATTCTTATAAGACAACTTTGTTGTTTGTCCGTCTGTCCGTCTGTCAACACTATTTTGTACAAGATCGGTTAAAGGTTAGATACCTCAATGTTCAAGTCTATATTCCCTTAGAGCACAAAAAATCTATCTTCTAAATCATCGCAATCAAATGACGATGAAATATGAGGGTTTATGCTTCGTTTTTTGTCGCATTTTCTATCATAACTATAGGATAATTCCCGTTGATATACAATTACGAAATTTGTTAAGAAGTTAAAATTTACGGCACGTATAAAGGAAAATTCCAAAATTATTTTTCAAAAATTGAATATTTATTGTATTTGTGTCATAGAAAAAAACCATTAGGTACAAATTTTAATCTGTACTTAATTTAATACAAAATGACAACATAATTAGTTATTCCTTTGGTGCTTTTGGTGTATATATTCATGAAGCTGGTACGAAACTCTCGGGGCATGAGTACGACTTGAACTTGACCGAAAATGTTGATTATTTTATAGATTATATAAAAATGCCTAAAAACGTGCTTTCTATGTATATTCTGTATACCAATTATATATTTAACTAATAATATATGTAACCAATTTAAAAACTATACAGGAGCTAATATAATTTATTTTACAAAGAATATCGTGAGTATTTATCCAAACCAATTAATTAATAATTAAGGCTGTTTGTAATATCTATATTTCTTAAATGAATAATCATGTAATTCAAGCGGGCAAAGCCGCGAGCAGGCCGCTAGTGCCTAATAAAGCTTCGATCGTCACTTTTTGCACAATTTCCGAGACTTTTTTCAGACTTTGCTTGTTGAGTGGCGAAGCTCAACGCTGCGCTTTATCTCGTTACCAGAACTGAAGAAATCGAGAAAATGAAAGTGATTCATTCCCCAAATAAGAATAAAAAAAAACTAAAAGTAGTTTTAGTTGATTCTAAGCCTAAGCGTCTAAGGTGGATGGCGATAAAATGAAATTTGTTTTGACTGTGGCATTAAAAAAACTATTTTGATCAATGCCGTTTCTTAACCTTGAACTATAGTCTGTATCAAATTGACGTTATGAATTAAAAACACACTTACGCACCAAACGCTCAAAGACGTAACAAAACTATTTTTTTTAGCTTCAGGTTGTATCCCGCACATAGCACAATAGACAGAGGGCCCCTGGAGACCTAGTGCGAAGATACTCCATTTTCTCATTAAGATACTTCCGCTCTCTACTTTCCGCTCATCTTGTGATATTGCGTGTTGAGTGGCGGAGCTCAAAAGCCGCAGCGTGCCTCGTTATCAGAGCGAGAAAATGAAATGAAAAATATTTCAAATATAATAAACATTTCATTTTAATATTTTTCATTTTATTTCCTCCAACGGGAAACAAATTCACAACCTGTCGTGTAACCCATAACCATGCGCACACATACGACATTATACAAATATCATAAAGCTAGCGTTTGCTTGGATGTAGTATCTTAAGAACTACTTTTTTTTGTGTTGGACAGTCCATTTATCGAGGTAGGCTATAGGATGTCTTATATTACGTTTCGATGAACGGGGTGTAATCCCCAGTCAGAGATACCTCGGACACATAGAATGTGTCATGTGCTTTAAGTTTATGACACAACTCTTAGTTATCCTTATTGGACCCGCTCGGGCAAAGCTATCATTATAAGCTACTACACACAAAAAAAAAGCGTCCATTGACAATTGATAGTCGTTGACTTTTCATTGTAGAATTCTTTGATCAACTATTCAGTTGATATATTTGTAGATATACATATAGTTGATCGAAGGTAGAATTGCCTTCTACTCGAATGTAGGTGCAGATGATGATGACTTACATTGCTGACGTTAACGTTTTGCGCAGCGATGAAAATAACTCCATTCTTCATTATACAATTCATATAATTAGACGCGCATATATATATTTCTATAACATATTATGAAATTTCCAAATTAAAAGCCTATATACGATGTGGCTATATCTCCAGAAGTACCGACGTCGGCCCGGGGATGCAAATTTAATTCATAAATTATATATCTAAGAATGAAAACGATATCTCAAGATCGATCTCAGACTTGAGAATGATTTACAAATATGGCCCTGAGAGCGAAGACCGCGTTTGGACAAGATAAGTGTTCTACCACGCTTGCTTAAAAGTTCTCCTGATAAACCTAGATCTCTGCGGCACTAGCTGGCAGCGAATGAATGCGAGCTGCCCAAGACCGGGATAGTGGCGCTCCATTAGGCCTCCTCCCTATCCTCCCCAAAATCTTCATTTAGCAGTGGAGGGTGATAGACTGAAAAAAATGACATTAGGATTATGATAGCTCTATATAATATCTTTTTTTTAAAATTATACTAAAATCTGTACGACAAACAAAGAGTGTTTTCGTTTTTTTATTCTTTTTATTTTCAATTTAAATTTAAATTTGTATTCAAAGTACATTATCATGTTAGATACAACATACTACAGCTACAGATCAATGTTTTAACCGTTATAGGTCACCTATAAATATTCCACCCACGCTAATTTACGTAGCTATATGCAAAGTTACGTACATACGTACATCCCAGCCTCCTCGCCGCGTCTAGACAGAAACAGTTAGTTATTGATTTAGATTGTGTTCTTATTAAATATCTATACACACCTTTAAATACACGGGAACAAATTGAGCTGGAGCTATAACAATTGATTTAATTTTTTTTTAACATCACTTTGTATCCCGCACATAGTAGGGTAGGCAGAGAGAATTTGCGAATCAAGCGTTAAGACATTACGTTCCCGTTAAGTCACTTTCGATCATCACTCTCCGCCGAATTCTGTAGGCATTGCGTGTGTCTTGTTACCAGAACCAAAAAAAATCAATAGCTCTTGAACAAATTAAAATATAGTTCTCAGACCTTCTGGGAACTATACTTTGATTTTACACGTACACTTTTATAGCACCACTATAAAGCATTATACTACTTTATGTTCAATAGCGTAAAATGCACGGCTTTTTCAAAGTGCTCGACGACGGGAAGATCCCTGGATCAATAGAAAACCCTGTTTCCGCATACAAGGTTATTTAAAAAAACTTGTTGAGATCGTGGTGCAGCGACACAACGTCTGACTGTCAACGCGACGGTTCTGGGTTTGATTCTCACTCTGAAGATTAAGTTATTTTCGTAATAAGATCTTTGATTTTCGCAATTATTAGATACGTATTTTAAATAAACTCTTTGACCGGATTAATTGCGTATATTTACTATTATACATTTTTGGAAATAGTTAACAGAAAACATTTAAATACCTATTATAAGAAAAAAAATATCAGCTTCACGCTGTTTCCAGCACACAACAACCTAGTGTAAAAGCACTCCGTTTCCCGATTTGCTCCGAGTTCTAGGGGCTTTGCGTGTTGATTGACGGAACTCAACAAGGCGCTTTTGCCTCAGCACCAGACTGAAGAAATGACAATATATAATTTTAAATAAATAAGGAAATTAGAAATAAATTAAAATAGTAAAAAATTAAGTTGAGCAAATGCTGTGAGTGTCAGGCCTATAATTGTCTATAGAGCTTTTTGAACCTTACCCTTATTAAAAAAAATACACAAATACATGGAAGGATAAGACAAAATGCGATGATATAATAAAGAAACTATTCTTACAAAGATCGACAGCGCAGGGGCGCAAGAATACGACTATAAACACAACAGGTTGTGGTTTCGTTTCGGTCGTGATTTCGATTCTTATCGAGTAAATGATTTTTTTTATAATTTTTGTTATTCACCCTGATAACGAGACAAAACACGGCAGTGAGTTCCGCCACTCAACGTGCGATGCCTACGAAATTTGGCGGTAAGTGCGGTACGGAAGCGTCTTGAGAAACCAGTATGGTTCTCCGGTTCCTACGTCCTCCGCTGCTATGTGTGGGATAAAGCGTGAAGCTAAAATTAAATAACAGGTAAAAAACCCATATTTGTTTACATAGATACGTCGAAATTAAACCAAAGTCGTGACAAGCTACCGAAGGCTAAGTTAAGTAGTATTTATCACAAAGGCCGTCTCAAGGTCACGGCCACGTGGCTACAACTCTGCATACGAGATACGTGATGCGATCACTATTGTATGGGAATTGCGTAATCGGTGGATGTGATTTATGTCGAGAGGGAAGTAAGTGGATATCATGTTCTGACCATCTTATTTAATTGCTTTATTGACTTCTATTTGCTTTGGAGGATGTTTAGAGATTTTTTTAGCTTCACCTGTATCCTGCACATAGCAGAGTAGGCACAGGGAACCTGGGAAACTAGTATTAAGACATTTCGTTTTCCATTGAATTACGGAACTCAACGCCGCGTTTTGTCTCGTTACTAGAGTGAGGAAAATATTATATATATCTCAGTAGTTCCTAAGATTAATGTGTTCAACCAAACGGACTTTTTAGCTTAATAATATTTGTAAATATTTTTTTCTGTATTTATGAACGTTACCAGTTAAATATATACTGTATTCATAGATTAACGTCACTTGAAAGGTCTTTATGTAAATAAGCAGCGTCTATTTGTATGGTCTTACAACACAAAGTGTTGTTTGGTGCCATCGCTAAGCAAATAATGTAGCTAAGTAAATATCAAATGAACACTACTGTACCCGTTTATTATTAGGTATACAAGTTCTAGTTCACGCAAACACGCAAACGGAGTTGCGGGATAACGTTAATTCCGTTATTTCCCGTTTCCGTAGGAATTTCGGGAAATTCTAAACCAGGCTATTTGTGGCACAGTTTGAGAACGTGCGACTGTACCTGATTCATGGTTGTAAGTTTGATTACCACTCGAGGAAATGAAATATATAATATTTTCATTTTCTCATTTTTATATAGGTATATAGATAACTTTTGATAGAATAGTGTAAGGAATAAATAGTTAACAAAGTGTTTTGACACTAGATTTTCTATGCTCACCGTGAAATGCATTAATCGTGATGCTAAAAAAAACCGAGTAGGTACACTAAAACAATACATTTTCGTACTCCGTCATAGTCTCATTTGTACAGATGGTTTACTAACTCAGTGTTCAAGTGGTTTTAAAAAGATAGGGGGTTATTGTTCTGTAGCATTCGAAATTACTTACGCTGTTTCCAGCATATATTATTTTCCGCATTTTCTTGAAAATATTTTTTTTATTCTTAGTGTGGCGGAATAATACTTTGGAAATGTTAATAATATATAAGTAAATTTTTATCTAAATTCGTCCATATTATAAAGATTATTTTATGTATTTAAAACGATGAACACAATATTATAAATACTGCAGTTGCAATTTCAATCAATCAATCAAATCAGCCTATTTAGTTGCAATTTGATTATATAAAAATATAAATTGAATCTCATGGAATCTAAACCTGTATGATCCTCAATAATATCATATTCTACGGTTTACCACACACAAATAAGACAAATCGCGGCGTTGAACTCCGTCTCTTATCACTCGAAAGTTCCGAAAATCTGACGCAAAGTGTAGAACAGGGTGTCTTAACACTCGGTTCACAATATTTGCTGCTGTATGTGGAATACAGCACACACAATTTTTTTCTCATCATTGTTTCTCATGTGAAATATGAACATGAACAACGCTAAGTGCAAAGGTATGAGAGCTTTAACATTAAGAGTTGTTGACCTATTTGGCTCACCTTTGCTACTGCCGAGAGACAGGTCATATAGTAAAAGTGTACTAGTGAAACCTGAATACTTACACGTATATAACGTTCTTCTGTTACTGAGCTACTGACAGACGACGTTCAGATGAAACTAATGGACCCCGTTTTCATCACGAAAGAGAAATGAGCGGGTAATGCTTTGGCGGAACGGACTTCTTTAAAAAAAATAGGTTTACATTTCCACCAACAGAGTTTTGTATTTGGGAGTTTGCTGCGCTTTCTAGAACTGTTCGAGTTCATTCCCTTTCTTTCTGCTCGTTCGGTCCTGTCCATCCGACTATTTGTTGGTTGCAATATGACTTTGCAGTTTACTCTTGCGAGTTCAACGTAGTCCTTAATGGCCCCGCGCTGGAGACTGGGCTTTAGAAAGTAGAGTTTTGCCATGTAGTTAGGTAAGGAAGTGTAGAGGCGCTTACCTAAAAGAGAATTTCTCGAAATTTCTACAGGAAAGGAAAAAAAAGAGAGTTGTGAGCGACGTCAAGTTAATACATTCAAAAATAAATAATTTTATGATAAGGACGTAACTGATCGCTTCATCTTTGGGGCTAGCAGGAATTGAATTCGTTACTTTGAGGAAAAAATGTGAACAAAATAAAAATAAAAATTAGTAACTAAAATAATATTAATTGACGGGTGTTTCTATGTATTTTTAATAAATAAAATATAAGTATAATAACTTTTAACAATTTAACACCTGTACTAAACATACATACACACATACAACATTTTTATATATATATATATATATATATATATATATATATATATATATATATATATATATATATATATATATATATATATATATATATATACAGTATGCAGTAAGGTAGAACAACCGGTCGTTGCGCAACGGAGCGTTAGAAGTTTATTATCGCAAATTAGACACAGTCAAGTAATTATCTCGCCTACAATTGTAGCATCTGTCTTTAAACTCGTTCTTTAGATTTGTATTGTATGTATGTTTGAGCTTCACGCTGTATCTCATGTATAGGAAGGTAGACAAGATGTTAAGACACTTCGTTCTCTATTCGCGCATAATTTTTGGAACATGCTGAGTGGTGGAACTCAACGACGCGCTTTGTCTTTTCATTACTAAAAAAATAGTTCGAGTGCGAGTTGGTGTCGTCCACCGTAGGCTCCGTACCTATGAACCACAAATATAAATTTGTAGTGATTTTTTTCTATGAAATTTTAATAATTTTTCACTTTTCGAAGGATTCGCCGCGTAATCAAATCCTATAGGAAGTATCTTTATTCTCTGCTCCAAAGGACCGTAGGCCTGGATATTTGATACATTTCAATTTTATACTTCCACGGGATACCGAGATAAATGATCTAGACAGACAAACAATATAAGGAGTTCCATGTTTTTTTCTTTTGAGATACGGAACAACTACAAACAATATTTAAGCGTGACTTTTTTGTTTTTTAAAAAAAAGGCTGGCATTGACAATCCAAAGTCATTGTGAAATATTATGAAGAAAATTTTTGACTTTGGCTTTTATAACATGTAGTTTGGACTCATACTTTTCGAGAAAATGTAAAATGATAATATAATTCAATGATCTATTGGGGTGCCCTTGCCGCCTATGTCATCCTCTTAAGCAGCCACATAATGCTTGCCCTTTCTCGGAATTATAAATATAAGCTGTTCGTGATTGACGGTATAAATTATATAACCGATCTGTAGTCAAATACTGCATAATAAAAAAAACATAGGTGGTGTGCGGGCGAAGCCGCTAGTATTAAGTAATTAAAGATATGTATTGTGGGGTGGGGAACGAACAGAAAACGAACCGTGACCGGCACTATAATGCACTTAATACATACTCACACAAAAAAATCAGCTTCACGCTGTATCCCGCACACAGCAGAGTAGGCAGAGGGAACCTAGTGTTAAGACACGCCGTTCCCTACTTTCCGCCAAATTTTGGACGCATTGCGTGTTGAGTGGTGGAACTCAACGCCGCTTTTTTGTCTCGTTACCAAAGCGAAGAAATGTAAACATAAATTTAAATAAATAATTCATTTCCTCAAGTGGGGATCGAACCCACAACCGTCGCGTTACATCCTTGTGCCACTGAGCCACAACGGTCTCAATACTAAAAGTACGTTTAAATAAGCTCAGTCTATCAAATAAAATAACAAAATACAACCGCAAGTGAAAACGGTAGTACAAGAGTAGGTGACGAAGAGAAACTCTGGCCCTTTATAAATAATTTAAAACGTTAATTGAAATCGTCGAGTAATTGTTCACTTGTAAAACATAGGCTGCTAGGAAGTCAATGCATAAGCTCTGTGACCTAAGTGAATGGATAAGCTTTGAATGTGTATGTATGTAATTATGGTAATAAGAGAAGTAGAAAACGGAAGTGTCTTAATGGGATTGGAGTATTTTAACACTATGTTATCAGGTGTTCTCCGGTGTCCGTGCGAGATATAGTGTGAAGCTAAAAAAATAAAAGAACCTCGTACAGGCTGTGGAAACCTAGTGTTAAAACTAAAGATTAAGGAACGGAAACCTCACTTTCTGCCAATTTTCGAGACATTGTGTGTTGAGGGGCACAACCACACTTTGTCTCCAGGTGAGAATCGAACCCACAACCGTCGCGCTGCCCTACTCAATCATTTATATCAAGAAATATAATAAATTAAACATTTTATATAACAGATTATGCACTTAGTGATATAGAATGTAGGTAATTAAATTATAATCTTAGTGATAAACAATGGATGTCATAACAATACCCAGCTGATGTGAGTTGCGAAGTCATGGGAGTGCGCCGTTATCGTGGTAAATACTAGCCAAGGCGGTCGAGGTCGTTTCCTTCCTTCATACTTACGTTATATAGTAAAGAATATGTGACTTTTTTGTATTTAGTATTGAAATTTGTATTTTGTGTGTTCTTTTGTTTTCGGGTTTCTTTACTGTGAGGCCGTCGTTGCGTAGTGGCAAAGCGTGTGTCTGTAAATGCGTCGAGTTGATACTAATAATACTTATTTAGAAAACGTATAAAAAATTGAACGTAGCGGGACTCGAACCCGCGTCTCCTGGAAACCGACCAGGCGCTCTGACCACTGAGCCATACGTTTCTGCGTTCCCGCGTTCTGGTTCGAGTCCTGCTACGTTCAAATTTTTATACGTTTTCTAAATAAGTTTTTTTCTTTCCAAGTGTGGATTAACACTTAAAAAAAGGTTATAAATATTGACACTAATATTTTTTCCCTTACTCTGATAACAAGACAAAGCTTAATAGAGTTGAGTTCCGCCACTCAGTATGCAACGTCTCGAAAATTTTGCGGTAAGTGGAGAAAGGAGTGTCTTAACACTACACTCTTTTTGCCTACCTTGCTATATGCGGGATACAGCGTGTATACAGCTAAAAAAAGGAAATAAATAAATAATATGAACCGACAAAACTTTAAAAATCCACATCGATGTCGTCATCTTGCTTGTAACTGGAACAATACTATGTCTTGACTAACACAGCACTTGTCCTTTTAAAGAGTGAAAACCGTTTAACTTATGGCTAATGAATTTGACACATATGTATTTGTACCCACGTACGTCGCCGCGACACGGATTTCTCATTCTTTAGACTGTTATGGTTGAAAGATGGTCTTGCAATTTCTCTTTAATACCTAGAAGTATATGAGCTATAAAAGAATATAGGTATGAGGGCCTGTGGTGGGTTCTACTCGTATTTGAGGCGCTGAGTTGCTGAGTCGCTTTGAGCGTATTAATAGTACCGGAGTCTCTTAAGACCAGCTTCTTAGGTTTCCTCTATCTACCCTGCTATGTGCGGAATACAGCATGAAGCTCGAAAAAATTTATGTATATAATAATGTATACTAACTTTAAAAATGCATAATTGCTAATATATATAATATGTAAATTTATATAATAACCACGAAACTACTTGTAATTTTATTTAAATTTTATAAAAAAGTACATTATATCTGTTTGTTTTTGAACGTTCTAACCGTGCGTGAAGAACACTTAATTTTGATACGAAATAACGCTCATTAGCTCTAATGAACCGCCCACTGCCTCCCGTCACACAAGTTTTATTAGAGGACGTGTTTGACTACTTCCGCCGATAGCTCTTTTATGTGCGTCGCCAAAACAAATAAATATTTTAGCTGTTGTGGTGCGATGTCACGGCATCTGATTGTGAATGCGGCGGTTGTGGGTTCGATTCTTAATCAAGGCAATGAATTATTTTCATTTCTTCGCTATGAAATCAAGCTTCAAGATTTTTTGAGACATAACGATTATGTCTAGAAAATTGGGCGGAAAATGGAAATACGAGGGTCTTCACAGTAGGTTCCCATTATCTACTATGTTATATCAGAGATGCAGTGTGAGGTTTACATAATTTTTTTTTCCATAAATGTAATTTGAAGTTCCTACTTTCGCGCTTATTGTGGGATTTCTCTAAAACTAGTATCTATTACACATATTTTATTAAAACTATTAGAATCTTCTCAAATACATGTTACGGTTAAGACAGTTAAGTTTAAGCTATTTTAAAATTAACTAGATTTCTTTAGTAATAATAAAGAATAATATTATATTGCTTATTAATGCAGTAACAAGAACAGTCTGCAGTGACTACGGAACGGCATAAATAAATTATAATTATTGTATAAGTTAACGAAGCAACGTTACTTGCCAAGTCTTAGGTATTTATTATACAGTAAGTTATTTAGTACATGGTATAGAAGTCAAGGTCGCTGTCATATATTGAAATATATGTATATTGTAGGTATATACATTTTCTTCATTTTCAATTCACTTTTAATAGGTTTTGTTTAAGGGGCATCGGCGGACAAAAGCCTATTTTAATAAATATAAAGAAATACCTAAGAAGAAATTAAATACTTTAGTCAAATATATTCCAAGGGCAAGAGCTTTGGAAGAAAATACAATACATGTATGTATAACATAACAAGTTTCGGTACTCTTATTGAGTGCCATTGAACTCTGCGTCACTCAACACGCAATACCTCCAGAATTCGGCGGAAAAAAATTCTCTGCCTACCTGGAAAGGTTATATTTAAATTACCTTTAATTTCTCGTTGAATCTCGGAAGTAAGAAAAAAAAATTTGAACAGAGTGTCTTGACACTAGATTTCCTTTGCCTATTCTGCTATATGCAAGCAGGAGTGCGAAAATATAAAATCCTTCATACATCCAGGATGTGAAACTCCCAAGTCTATATGTTTCTATAAAACTGTGCCACTAAGACATAGTATGTTATAAATAAAGCAAAATAACATACGCATTTAAATGCCCTCTAAATTTTACTGTCACGATAATATGCTAATATAGAGATTGTGGTGTAGATAGTAGTAGTTGGAAAATAGAATACATAATATTGCACTATTAAATAAATAAAAATAAATCAGCTTCACGCTTTATCCCGCACACAGCAGGGTAGGCAGAGGAAACCTAGTGTTATGACACTCCGTTCCCGCTTTCTGCCGAATTCTGGAGGCATTGCGTGTTGAGTGGCAGAACTCAACTCCGCGCTTAACCTCGACACCAGAGCGAAGAAATGGAAATATAAATTTAAGTAAATATTTCATTTCCTCGAGTGGGGATCGAACCCACAACCAGTCGGTTTTACAGTCACACCTCGTGCCGATGCGCCACGACTAGCCTTAAAATATTTATTATTAAATTAAATATATAATAAAATATAAATTGAATTTTTTAAAGTTTTCATTGGCTCGCTCTGGTGACGAGGCAAACAGCGGTGTTGAGTTCCGCCAAGCAATGCCCCCAGAATTAGGGAGAAGGTGGTGAAAGAAAGTGTCTTAACACAAGGTTCCCAGATTCCATTTACAAGTAAGTAAAACAAGAAACGTTACAAAAACAAACTCATATCAAATATCGGAATTATAGTTAAAGTAAAAGTGTACAAAAACCGAGGTTAAACGCCGTGAACGACTTCCTAAACAAATAAATAAGCTTATCAGATGAATGTCTAAATTGTATTCGAGTCAAGGTCGTTTTTTATGTTTAGTTTTTGCGGTATCGCGAATGACTTACACTTTTTTGTCTGTTATGCGGATATTTTAAGTTGTATGTTGAATTATTTTATATTAAAATTTTTATTAAAAACATATTTTAAGGCTATCGTGGCTCAGTGGCACAAGCGCGTGAGGCTGTTACCGCAACGGCTATGGATTTGATTTTCCCTCGCGAGAATAAAATATTTTCACTTTCGTCGATCTGGTAACAGTTCAAAATGCGGCGTTGGGTTCCGTTACTCAAAAAGCAATGCATTCAAAATTCAGCGGAAAAGGGGAAAGTGGAGCACGACAGTGTCTTAATTAGAAGGATTACGATTCCAGGTTACCCCTGCCTTACCCTAGAATTTTTTATAAAAAAAAAGGTTTTTTTCTAAAATATCTCTTGTGCATATACCCGTAACTTTAGTGTTAAGCCGTTATTTAAAATTAAATGTATTGAAAACTGCTTTCTCGATGCGTAGAATGGAAAAGTAATAAAATATCTATTAACACTTACTTTGGATTACATATAATATAAAATAATCAAAACTTTTGACGCCTGTATGGCTATCTTTCTTAAATAAATGCTTAGATTCTACCTAAGATCAATAGTAAGTACCAATAAAAGGAATATGCATTTAACTTCTTATTTTTAATAAAATTATTTAACATTTGAGGCCAGTCGTGGCGCATCGGCACAAAGTGTGACTGTAAAACCGACTGGTTGTGGGTTCGATCCTCACTCGAGGAGATGAAATATTTACTTAGATTTATATTTCCATTTCTTCGCTCTGGTGTCGAGGCAAAGCGCGGCATTGAGTTCTGCCACTTAACACGCAATGCCTCCAGAATTCGACAGAAAGTGGGGAACGGAGTATCTTACACTAGGGTCCCTCTCCCTTCCCTGCTGTGTGCGGGATACAGTGTGAAGCTGATTTTTTTATGATTTATTTTATTATTTAACATCAATAAGCATCTAACAATCCAGAACCAAATTTTGCAATCTGACACAATTAATACAATTGCCTCTAAATTATCAACTAATCTGTATAAAAGAACGTTTAACCTCACAGATAATTAAATATCACAATCACAAAACATAATGGGATGATTTGTTAACCTGATGATTGCACAAACTCAATCTGCTCCATAATCTGTCTGTCGGTATCGGTAATTATACTTGACTGCTCGAATAGTGCATTATGCAACAGTACGGATGAAAAACCAAGGGCCCAGGGACGTTGAACCCGCCGCAGCCTTTGTTGCTGGCCTGCTAACGGTTGTGAAGTAATGTCTTTGGTAACCGTGTGGTACGATTTTGGTGGAAAAAATTGATTTATTATTCTTATTATTTTTTTGGTCTAAATTGTAACTGCTGTTGTTAATATAACAACATGTAATTTTTATTAATAAAGGTTTTATTAGTAATAAACATATACATGTACCACCTATCCATCTTTATATCCTTTTTCTTTACATAACATAAAAAAGTCAATGTGCTCCAATAATAACTTAAATCTTCCAACTATCTCTCTAACTCTACTTTTTGATTTTCACTAATTGAAATAACAATATTTCTCGATTTTAATCTTTTTAACATACAGTACCTAATATGATACAATTGAAAGGAGACAATATTTTTTTTAATTAATTAAATATTATATCTCATTAGTAGGTAATGCTTGACCTGAACTTTGATCTTGACGTCAGAAAAACTGAATATTGTTAGACAATACACATCATAGTCGTGGATTCAATGATGATTAATTATTTCGTAGAATCGTTTTTTAATCATACAACTTTTATATTTTTTAACTTGTGAAGTAAAAAAAAAAGGACGTAGAACTCATTACAACCTTGTAAAACGTCATTTTAATAGGTACAAGTTTAATTTTCCTTTTAGCTTTTAGCGTAAAGTTGAAAAATGGAAAAGGACACTCTGCCACTACCTCCCATTACGGGTTTATATTAGCAAAGTAGGCAGAGGGAACCTGGGATCCTAGTGTTAAGACATTACGTTCTCTTTAAGACACTTCTTTTCCCCAATTTCAATCGAATATGAGATGAGGATTTATGATTTTAACTTACGGGATCTAAATACCAAAACGGGATATATACCTATTTTTTTCGGCTTGACGTCTTATGCCATCTAAGAAGCAATGTTCATGTTTAAATCGAGACCCAATAATAAGAATAGGTGGTCTATAAATGAAATAACAACTTTCCAATGAATCATTTGACCTCTAAGACGTTTGATTGAATCATACACTACGTTTTGAATATTTATACCTTTATTGTCTCTACAAATATGAGCCTATCAAAACTTGCTTCTTTTTATTTAAAAATAACTTTTTTCTTTTTAATTTTCAATCCCCATTCACCTTCGTAAGGGTAGCAGAAAGTGGTCACTACTTTTCACTTATTTTTTTTAGAGATATTATGCGCTAAAATGTATACTTTACTACGGTTTTCTATATTTTTTTTAACCTCCGTTTCCCATTTGTCGCCCGATTTTCGAGACATCGTGGCGGACCTCAATGCTGCGATTCCTATTACCAAAGAAAAAGAAAATGAAAATAATTATTTTTTTTGAGTGGGAATTGTATCCACAAGTTTCCGTTTACAATTTCGGCGTTAAAGGACTATAACCTTTGATTTCTATTATTTTAAGGTAACTGTTAATGTAGTTACTCTTTTTCTCCGCTTTCCACTCAATTTTTAAAGATGACTTCCTAAATGTTAGAATATAATCTTACACATTTTTAATATTTAAATAATAAATCCCTCGATCGAACCTACAACCACCGCGTGTACTATTAAGTACAAGTGCGCTATAGACCTGTTAGTTAATAGTTTATATCAGAATATTTAAATATATCTTAAAATGAATCATATAACTTTCACACAGCATTTTATTAAAACAATAGTTGAGTTCCTGAATACGCGACTGTATCACGTAACGGTCATTTAGGTAATCGCGGTTAGGAAAGGTCAGCTTATGTAACGGCGATTAATTATAGATACGCCATGTTTCTATGTTGATCTTTAATTAGATAAGTTATCTATTTATAGATAGTATATATAAAAAAACTCTTACCTTACTTAGTGATTGACAGAAATGTTGATATTTGGCATATAGGTTCGGTTCGGTAGCTAACGGGATCACTGAACAAGGAAAGGGAACTTGAAATTCCAACTCGAACGGAAAAAAACGGATTTTCCCATTTTGATACTACGCAACTACGGTTCGATAAGTTAAAGTTCAAGCAACGCATGTATTTTATCAGTTTTAAATAATATTCACAGTATTTATTGAGGCCAGTCGTGGCGCAGCGGCACGAGGTGTAACTGCAAAACCGACTGGTTGTGGGTTCGATCCCCACTCGAGCAGATGAAATATTTACTTAAATTTATATTTTCATTTCTTCGCTCAGGTGTCGAGGCTAAGCGCGGCGTTGAGTTCTGCCACTCAACACGCAATGCCTCCAGAATTCGGCAGAAAGTGGGTAACGGAGCGTATAACACTAGGTTCCCTCTGCCTACCCTGCTGTGTGCAGGATACAGCGTGAAGCTGATTTATTTATTTATTACACTAATTAAATTCAAAATAAAGTAACTTTAATTCGGAATCCTTTCAAATGTGCAACGTAGATGTCCTTGATGGATTACTTATTTGGAATTGTGTAGACTTTTACTAGTGACTAGTTAGTGCCTACACATATTGACCGTTACAAAACAGTTTTAATTTTACTTTTAATTTATTTATTGCGAAATCTAAGTACGAAAGCAATGTCGTCCGTGTTTTGCCCAATATTTTTTTTTATCAGCTTCACGCTGTATCCCGCAAACAACAAGGTAGGCAGAGAGAACCTAGTGTTAAGACACTCCGTTCCCCATTTTCTGCCGATTTCTGAAGGCATTGCGTGTTGAGTGGCAGAACTCAACGCCGCGCTTTGCCTCAAAACCAGAGCGAAGAAATCGAAATATAAATTTAAGTAAATATTTTATCTCTTCAAGTGGGGATCGAACCCACAACCAGTCGGTTTTACAGTCACACTTTGTGCCCCTGCGCCACGACTGGCCTCCTAACCTGGCCTTACCAATAAATAATTATTTATTAGGTACTTCACTGGCTTCTAATAAATTGTCTTTACTATGATTGTATCGCTTTTTATCAGAAATGGCGAGACACCACATTTTTGGTCTCTAAGACTTACAGTAGGGAAAATTGTGGGGGTAACAACTCTTAACGTTAGCGTTTATTTTCACAGTATGCGTGAAATACAACAATAATATATCAGTTATGCTGTAACTTTAGACGTCAAGACGAAAAAAAAATTATACTTCTAAAGAAAACGTTAAGTGGGGAACGGTGTAAACACTAAGCTTTCTGCTTGGTTGAGGCCAGTCATAGTGCAGAAGCACAAAGTGTGACTGTAAAAGGGGTTGTGGGCTCGATGCCCACTCGGGGAGATGAAACATTTATTTAAATTTATGTTTCCATTTCTTCGCTCTGGTGTTGAGGCAAATCGCGGCGTTGAGTTCTGCCACTCAACACGCAATGCCTCCAGAATTCGGCAGAAAGTGGGGAACGGAGTGTCTTAACATTAGGTTCCCTCTGCCTACCCTGCTGTGTGCGGGATACAGCGTGAAGCTGATAAAAACAACAAAGCAAAAATATTATATAGGTATCTATGCTATCTTTTTATAAATACATTGTCTCCAAAAATGATCAGAAAGGTCTTAACACTAGATTCCTTCTATCTTGCAGCTGCGTGTTTTGTTATATAGTTTTTTTCCAATTTAAACAGTGTTTATGTCCACAGTGAGTTTTACATTATAATCATTTGCACGCAAGAGAAAGTTCACTTTTGACACCGATATCGCTCCTTTTGGGTCATATGAATACCGCACGGGCACATCTCGCGTGCTTATCAGATTGTTACTATAGAAATATTTAGGTTAATGTGTGCTTACCTGAAAAAAAACTTATAGTATAGAAGATGGAAGGATGGTGTTAGGTTTTTTATCTGTGTAAATAATTTTTGAAATTTTATTTACATATTTTAAAGGCACACAAAAAAAAATGTTATTAAATTATAAAACAAGCACTTTAGAATTGCTAAATTACTTAGAAAAATGTATTGACAGTTATTCAGGAAGCATATATATAATAACATTTTTTGTATATTATTTTTTATGAGAAAACCGCTTGCTGAAATCGAATCCACAATCTCCGGCACAGAAGCCATTACCGATGACAACAACTTCCTACTACATTGATATCTGATACATGCTATATTATATGTACTTTAGTAGTGCTATAAAGAGATTCACAGAAGACAGATGTGAGCTAAAATACTGGCTTATCATTTTTTTTTATTTTAAACTATTTTCCCGCATTGTAAAGAAAGGACTAGGAACTTAGTGCTAAGACATCTACTTCTCACTTTCCATTCAATTCTCGAGAAATTTTGAGTTGAGTGACGGAACTCAGCACCGCCATTGATGCTCTGGTTGGACTATTAGAAAATAAGCGAAATGTAATAATAAGTTAGCAACGATAGTCCGCCGCAACGCATGCATATGTATGCATTCGCAAAATGTAATACTACAACAGTAATTGGAAGTCCAGAATTTTTTTTTTTTATTTTTAAGCTTCACGTTTTATCTGGCATAGCATCGTATGCAAAAATCACCTAGTGTCAAAATACTCGTACTTCGTTCTCCACATTCTACAATAATTCAGGAGATTGCTTGCTGACTAGCGAAACTCCTCGCGCTGCTTTGTTTGCATTGTTTCTTACCAGAGAGGAGAAAATAGATTAATTTTCCAAATCCTATTTGAACCCACAACTAAAAGTAGTTCCTTATACAACCAATGACACTTCATGGATTTTTTAATTATTGGCAATCGCATGTTTAAGTCTGTTTATTCTATTTGTTAAACTATAAAAAAATCCACACTTTTCCTGACCGTTAACCGCAATAAGTCACGATAGACGGTACAAAATACAAATACCTATTGAGAAATATGTCGAATACTTTTGTACCTCCATATATGGGTACACAGAACGCACTCGTCAAAGAAAAAAAATATTACATGTTAATTGAGTGTCTATATTAATTTATTCATTACCAATTATGAAAAACAATACGAACTGTTAATTATCATTGAATCGCTGTTTCAACTTTCATTGTTGAAATTGACAGAAAATAAAAAACAAAATGTGACTGAAAATATTTCACAAGATAAGTATTTTTATTTATAGTTTTGTATACTACGTTGGGCATTTTAATTTACATTCTTTTTACCTGCACGCTGTGTCGTGCACATTACACAGTATGTATAGGGGATCTGGGAAGCTGGTGTTAGGACACTCTGTTCCCATTAAGACACTTCCGTTCCCCATTTTCCCCAGAATTCTAGGACCAACCGTGTGTGTGCAGGCAGGCATAACGTATTTAGAGATATTTTCTGAAGATGCCAAATTTCATAATTGTAGGTTTACTGGAATATTACCCTATTCATTTTGATTCCCTTTATAGTGTCGAAATACTCGTTTTTTACGATATTACCGGCCATATGTTTTTTTAGGAATTACTTAAATATTAGAAATACGTTTTTTTTTTCAGGAAATCATGGAACTGTACATCTAGGTATATATTAGTATTAGTTTGAATTTCTTCACTTCTTATAAGGGTTCCTTTTTTCCTTAAATGGTAGGGAACCCTAATTAAGCTTTTAGTTTCTTAGTATGTTGCAAATTAACTTGCTTAAGTTTAAGTAATGCTGTAAGCGTTTTGTAATTATTAAGAAACTATAAAACAATGTTAAAGAAGGTATGATATGCTCTAGTTATTCTAAACACGACTAAGCGTTATCTTATTTACATAAAAAATGCCAACATACTTGTAAAATTTGACATATAATAACATTGTTTAAAATTACTAAAGGAATAAAAAAATTGGGAATATTTTATATATATTTTTCACTTATTTTATGCTCTTTTTCTTAAAATGCAAAAAGAAATCATTCTCTTACGGTATTTTTATTTATATTACAGAGTCGTGTATGACTATAAAAGCGACAGTTGATCGTACGATTACTACTCGGAATACTCGGAATGCACTATAGGAATAAAATATAAAGATTTTTTCTTTCTAGGAATAAGACAATGTGCTGCGTTGAGTTCCGTCATTCAACAAGTAATGTCTTGGAGATTGAGCGGAGCGTGGGAAATCGATCTTAACTCTTAATACAAAGTTTCCTGTGCTTACAAAAAATCGAATAAGCGGTTATGATAACATTTTGGACTCATCATTGACGGTATCACAAATCACGCTATATTTGTGACCTACAATGGCTACTTCAATATTCTTTAGTCCCGTAATACGTAACGTGCTGACATCACGTTCCGTATGAAATGACAGTTATCAACTCTCGAGGGTGCCTTATCCTACTCTCGAGCTGTAAATATACCGATTTATTTTAATTATTGTTTCTAAAAAAAAACATAGGTACGTAAGTTTGTTTTACTTAATTATGCAAATTCTTGTTGTGATACTTTTATAAAATAAACTAAGTCATTTCGTGTTCTTTTCTTTTAGCTTCTTACCCACTTTCCGCAACAATGAGTCTTGAGTGGCGGAATTCAACGCTGCGTTTTGACTTACCAAATCATGGAAATAAAAATAATCACTTTACAATACCTTCCGAACCTTCCTCCGCTACCATCTGAGCAGCGACGTATTCATCAGACGTTTGATGCGTCAATGCTTGCGAAAGTCTATTTGAGTATAGAATATTTAGAATTTGAATACAGTGAGGGGAAAACCAATTCCGTTATCCTTAATCACCTGCGCTTTGAATTCTTTATTAATTTTTAATATTTTATTAAAAAAATATCAGCACACGCTCGATCGTCATGGAGATTCTTTAGACAGATTTATGTCATTTCATGGTAATGATGATGATAATGATTGAACTACAGCTAACATGCAGACAATTATATGAACTAAGATCATATGACCACGTGTTACGTGTGTACAATTGTACGTTGTAACTATTACGTGTTTCTGTCACATTTTCGCTTATACGATTTTTAGGGTTGTCGATCAGAGATTTATATTTTTTTGAGGCCGGCCAGTCGTGGCGCAGGGGCACAAAATGTGACTGTAAAATCGACTGGTTGTGGGTTCGGTCCCCGCTCAAGCAAAAGGATTATTTATATAAATTTATATTTTCATTTTTCCCTCTGCCTACCCTGCTGTGTGCGGAACATAGCGTGAAGCTGATTTTTTTTTAAATGAATTATTGGACTAAAATTATATAATTTAATTTTGATACATAATTGAATAGACCATTTCTATTGCTATTTACGAAAAATATTTTACAATATTTTTTGTTAAATCTTTGTCTAAAGTGATAAAATCTCTTTCTTTGTGTTAAAGTGTTTCTCGAAAACGGAAAATCCTACATTTAGTAGTATTTTTAGTAGTACAGCGGTAAAATAAAAAAATAATTATAAATATTTCCTCAACACTAGGAGGCGATAACGAGATCATCGTGTGCAATATTTGATCACTTTCGATATTTCTTCAAATATATGTATAATTGTAATTGTAATTTATATATATTATATATAAATTACAATTATACATATACATATTATACATATATTATTTATCTGGAGATTATCTTAATGCCTTCCTCACTTTTCATCACCAAAATGCTGAATAACATGCAATGTATACCAAGTAAACAATATCACTTCCTTGTTTCTTCAAAAAGCTGAAATTCTTTTATATATTTATTTCCAAACACATTTCATAGTTGTTTCTCTTATAAATAAATGTTTTCTTTAATATACGGACTTCTTTTAAAAAAAACTTGGAATCAAATAAAGTCCTGTCCGCCCACGATAGTTTACAAATCCACTTTCGGTCACATTAAATCCTGTGTTGGTTTGTTTGTGTATTAACTTTAGTTAAGTAGAAATGAAAAATACTTACACATATAAGCGGTAGCACTGGCGTGCGGTTATAATCACAGATAGTGGGTTCGATTCCCACTTAAAGAAATTAAATTAATATTTGCTTTTCCCCGAATGGAGATTGGAGACACAACCAAGCGATATCTACAACGAAATATTTAAGGCTAAAAAGTTAGCTTCATATTATTACAATAATAATGGAAGTTCTGAAGAAAAAAGTTAAATATTAGTTTTACGGTTGTATTACATTATTCACGCGTGTCAATCACAACTTTCCAATAATTTGCATATTTTAATAGGAATTATACAAAGTCCAGTCGTGGCGCAGGGGCACAAGCGAGTGACTGTAAACAAGCAGGTTGTGAGTTCGATTTCCACTATTAGTATTCTACTCACTACTAATTTTCAACACGCAATGCCTCTAGAATTCGGCTGAAAGTGTCTTAATGGAGACGGAGGGTCTTGACACTGGGTTCCCAGGTTCCCTCTGCCTACTCTGCTGTGTGCGGGATACAGCGTGAAGCTAAAAAGAAAAATATTAAAATATCGACTATAATAAGCATGCATGTAGCATGCTTATTATAGTCGATATTTTAATCGATATTTTATAAAGAGAGGAGAAATCTAGTCTAACTACTTACCCGTTAAGTAGATCGATGTAATGTCCCTTGATATGGTGATGACGACAAAGTTGATGCATTTCATATGGTGATTCTTAAATGAAATATGTAAACTGCTTAAGTAACACAATAGTACACGAGGGCTTTGGATTGAAGTTTCTCACGATTGAAATATTTTAATTTTCTTGCTCTGGTAACGAGGCAAAGTGCGGCGTTGAGTTCCGCCACTCAACATGCAATACCTCAAGAATACTGTGTCAAGTGGGAAATGGAAGTGAGTTAATGGGAAGGAAGTATCTTAACACTAGGTTTCTAGATTCCCTGTCCATACACTATTTTCTGCGGAATACAGCGTGAACCTAAACTGGACAGCGTCCAGTTTAACATCGATTTCCTCTCGACAGATTATATATTTGTACAGTAAATATTTTAATTTTCCCCCTTTTGCAGACAAAACGCGGTATTGAAAAAGATTGTTAAATGTGTGTTTGATTTATAGTAACTAATTGTTAGTTTATGCAAGAAAATAAACACAATATTTCCTTATAAAACGCGGATATGGTACAGAATACAGATACGTGAAACTCAATATGCGAATATCACAGAGGCACGCGGCGTGGTGCGGAATGATCGGATTGCCTTTCCTGTCTGATGCCCGTGACACGCACCGTCGCCTTTGTATCTATTTAAACTTATGAAATATTATATTTTTCATACCTATACCTATGTGATTACCTATGTGAGACACATAGCAGTTTTACGTCACTTCGATTCCATTAAGACACTCGCACGTCTCGAGGCGCAGCGTGTTAAATGGCGCAATTCAACCCTCGGCTTTGCCTCGTTACCAGAGCGGAATATTTGGTATTTTCTTGTTCTTGATGAAAATATTAAATATTTGATCCCCTCGAGTCGTAATTGAACAACTGTTGTGCAGTCGCACGCTTGTGCCTCTGTGCCACGAGACAAACAAAAATTTATATTTTAAATAGTTTTATCCATTTTAAGGAAACATTTTTTAGTACCATTTTATTTTCACTCATTTCCTGTTTTTTTATGCTGAAAAACCTTACCATTTACAGTCGCTGTCACTAAATTACTGGATTCCAAAATCCGTGAAATAGCGTGAGGGAACGACGAGCGACTGTTATTAGACCATTCCTCGGCATACCACTATTCTATTTGAATATCACGCGATACAAACAAGCCATTTTAGGACTTGGATTTCTATGTAATCGTGTTTTGTAAATGGCCTAATCGTAGTAAATAAAATACTTAGGTAATACTTAGGTAACATTATGATATCATATTTACTATTTTCTAAGTTTATTTTAGTTTAATATCGCATCTTTATTTCACGTTCAATTATAAATCACTTTATAATTGAACGTGAAATGAATATGCGAGTGATGTATCACTGCGCCGGTTCTTCTCGGATCTGAGGCACGTTTAAAAAAATTAAGCATGAAACTTCTTATTTTAATAGAATTTATTTGTCAATAACTGTAAATGATATAAGACGTGTCTAGTCTCATGCAACTCAACAAAGTGTCTAAAAAGCACCTAATGTTAAAACACTCTGTTTACACTTTTCTATGGATAATTTGAAGATATCGGCCTAAATTTTTGTTTTGCACATATACAAATCTACTTAAGTTGCCTATATAATTGTTCTAATTAATTTGTTCCTTGACTCATACCAAAAGAGACACGACCCATATTATTTATGTGCATGCATCCTTATAGAGGCCAACTATTAATTTATTACAATCATAGAATTTGAATATGCCATCATCATTCATGTTTATATTTATTGGCAAAAATGTGGAGCTTTCTCCATGTAACATGCGAAATCTTTGCAGTAGGTTAGTGCCACGGATTGGCTTACCATCAATTTCTGTTTGCCTATCGTTTTTGATTTGCAAAAAATGTGTGAAATGAGATAATTCCTTTTTACAATAAATATCGTGAAAAAAAGTAGATAACCTTGAAATTTACCATAGTTATAGTAAGAAAAAATCCTTGGGGAGTATAGGGTAGCAATCAATAAGAGAGGAATCGAAAAAATTTAACCTATTTTATACAAAAAAGAAAACCCATAAAAATCGCTGGCTACTTTTCATCTATCACAGAATCTCAGTTTGACATTCGTTCCCAGATTACATACGCTTGTAGCGTTTAAAATAAATGGTCTCCTCGCGTGAGCTCCACTTGTACAGAGCTACAACTGTATACAGTTAGTTAACAGTTCACGCAGATTGATAACACGCAGGGGCAATCAGAGATTATGATGGAATTTTAATTGATTAAAGATGTTATTTTTTCTTTTCCTATAAATGCTTAACACCAAAAGTTAAATCACAAAAAAAGGAACATATTTTTGATTTTATAAGAAATCAATTAAATATATCTCCAATTTTATCCAATATGTACAATTTTATGACCAAAATATGTCTATCCTACTTATGTACAAAATAAATCTTATTTGTAACAATTTTCTACGAGGCAGTCGTGGCACAGCGGCACTGACTGTTTACGCGTCGGTTGTAGATTCGATTCTCACTCGGAGTAATTAATTATGTTAATTTCCCCGCTCTGGTATTTGTACAAAACTCGACGTTGAGTTCTTCCTCAGCACGCAATGTTTCGAAAATTTTGTGTTAAGTGGGGAACGTATTATCTTAATACTAAAACTCCTCTACCTACTCTGCTATAATACGCGGGATTTAAGCTATAAAAATATTAGTAAAGCTATAAAAATATATATCTTATAACCTTTTCTGTTCTTTGTTCACAGAAAGAATCTCGTACAGATGTGCAGTTCCACCTCGCAGCGTTGCGCGGCGATTGTGAAAAACTGAAACAGCTTTTGGACACTGGAAAAGTTCACATAGACTCTAGAGACCGGGTAAGATTTTATATAGTGACCATTATGCCAATATTTATATTATAGAACTAAAGAATTAGCTTGATCGAATGCTCTAACTTCCGGAACTACTGGTCCAAATGTGGAAATATATTGTGTAGTGTTAATTAATTTCTTTAAAATGCTTAAACACAGGCTAACACTACCTAATACAGATAAACGAAATATATAACGATTTCAAAGAGCGAATTTCCGAGACCCGGAACCGCCTCTTGCTCATATATTATGCATTTATCCAACGCAAATATTGAATCGTTAAACCAATTTCACAGATTGACCATTAAAATTTAAAAAGCAAATAACTTCGGGATGGATTGCAGCAACTAATGAATATCGCAGGGGCAAATGGCACAGTGTCTGAATGTAAACGCGACGGTTGTGGGTTCGATCCCCATTCAGAGGAACGAGCTATTTAAAATTTACTCGCTCTAAAAGACAAGATAAAGCGTGGCGTTAAGGTACGCCACTCAACTCAACTATCTCAAAAAATGGGCAGAGAGTGGGGCACGGAATATATTAATACTAAGTAACCTCTGCCTACCCTGCTATATGCGGGATATAGCGTGAAGCTAAAAAAGAGAATAAAACTGAAACTGTCTGCGCTCGCGTAGGTACCTAATAGGACGTGGCAATCGATTGCTTTTAAATTGCCAATCACAACTGACGGCTTGACGAGTGGAACGAATAAGTAAACATGTGTATATTATATGTATTTTCCATATTCTATAACATAACTATTTTTTTTTAATCTGTGATGTTATTTTATTTTTATAAAAAGAAACTTCAGGCTGTCATGGTACAATGGACCTGCCTCATTCTGACTGTAATAACAAGGTTACCAGTTCGATTCTCACACGGAGTAATGATTAACTTTATGTTATTTTCATTTTCCCTCTTTGGATATCGAGGAAGGCTCCGATGTAACCCACTCTACATGCGGCAACCTTAGCATGTATTGTACACAACTCTTAGTTTTTTTCCCATTTCTTCTCTCTTCTCTCTCTTATATAATGACCAGGCAAATGAGCGAGCGGGTCACCTGATGTTAAATGACTACCACTGCCAATGTTCATGACATTGGCAACACCAGAGAAACCATCTATGCGTTGCTGGCTTTTAAGGAATTTGTTAATTCGCTACGTGAAAAATCCAATATCATAGTTATGCTTTGGCACATCTGATGCACATGTGGTTATTGTGGTGTACAATTTGGAAGTTCACGGAAAGAATGGTCTGGCGTGCCGGGTAGATGAACTGACCAGGAACCCAAGTTGTGAGGGTAATACTGCTTTCGGTGGCGTGCAGTACAGTTGTAGAATTCAGAAATTTTACCACGTATAAACGCTAGTAATATCTGAAAATATAACATAACAAACGCACGAATGAGGTCACGATCAATAAAATATTCAGCTAGTCATAAATTAAGGAAATAAGATGCCATATCTCCTGTGCACGGAATTTCAATCATTTAAATTTTGCGAACAAAACTCTCGAGTAATTGAAATTAAATTACTGTAATACTTGTATATAAATTGTATATAAATATATGTAATACTTATATATAAATTTAGTTAGACTGCTGCTTGAGATATCTATATATTTTACTACCCAAGATATTTTTAATACTTTTAACATTTTTAAAGCCATTCCACTTTGGGAAAGTACAAAACTTTTTTGAAAACGCATGACAATATGAACGTATCTGGATTTGAATCCGCGCCACTTGTCAGAGCGTTTGGACGGTTTCCAAGAGGCACAGTTTCAAATCTCTCACTGCTCAATTTTTTATCCGTTTTGTAATGTAATTATGTATCTACGTAAATTTAATATTTTGTGCAGGTAGATTTTGGTAGAATTAACTTTTTTTTAAATTGATTTTACTTGTGGACTCCCATTTTTTGTAGATAGAAAACATAATGTTTAAATATACATATCTGTTTCAATATCGTATAAATAATATAATAAATTAAGGATTGTAACCTGTCGTATTGAGTTCCGCTACTCAACACATCTCGAAAATTGGACGGAAAGTGAAGAATCTAATATCACTCTGCCTACTTTGTTATAAAGAAAATAATTTAATTCTTTAAGGCCAGTCGTGGCGCAGCGGCACGAGGTGTGACTGTAAAACCGACTGGTTGTGGGTTCGATCCCCACTTGAGGAGATGAAATATTTACTTAAATTTATATTTCCATTTCTTCGCTCTGGTGTCGAGGTTAAGCGCGGCGTTGAGTTCTGCCACTCAACACGCAATGCCTCCAGAATTCGGCAGAAAGTGGGAAACGGAGTATCTTAACACTAGGTTCCCTCTGCCTATCCTGCTGTGTGCCGGATACAGCGTGAAGCTGCAAAATATTCTTCGCCAAAATATATTCTTATTTCTCGTTTTTGCTGTTATATTGCAAATTGCCTACAGATAACGGGAGGTCCGGTCGATATGTAAAACACGTGAGGAATAATAAATTTTTACATTCAAGATCTAACCGACTCAAACATTCCTTTTTAACTTTTACAAGTTTTTAATTTGTTAAAACCACACTATATCCGGTTTAATGAGCTTCTTAATGAATGAGCTTCTTAATGAATGATTAATTGCTTAAGTGATTTTATTACATTTTTTTGCACTGTTTTAATTAATAAATGTATTTGCACAAATTTTAAATTAATATTATCCTCTAATGCATACAACATTTTAAGTTGTTATAATATATTTTTTGTTTATTTGAATGAAGTGGATTCTATTTGTTTTAATAAACTAATGGTAATTTTCTAAATTCTTGTAAGCTTATTTTGACCCTCTTCCCAGCATCCGATTGAGTTGAAATTTTTATCACAAATTCAGTTTTGATGACTATGAAATTACACATAATCAATGTTGTTGTTAATTTAAAATTGCCGCCGCAACATAACAGCGCAATAAAATTAAATATATACGTAAAATAAACAGCTTGATACTTTTCCCGCATAACATGGTGGACAGATATTTCTTTTCCCGCATTGGATAGTTAATATATTATATTAATACACTAGGAGAGTGGAGAACGCACCAATTTCAGAGCCATTGTTTGTTGAGTGGGGTTCCCAATAAAACATCCTGCGCAAAGTAACCATACTTTGCAGAGAATACCTGAGAGCCTAGGCTTCCTCACTTTCCGTCGTAATTCTTGAACCATTGCCTGTTGAGCGGCGAAATTCAACGCCGCCCTTTGCCTCGTTACCAGAGCCAGGAAATAAAAATATTAAATTTTTCATTTCCCCGATTGGGAATGCATCCCACAACAGTTGAGGCTACAATCTTACGCTTGTGCTCCTGCGCCAGGACGCCGACGGCCTCATAAGAAATAGTAAAATGTTGACTTTTATAATAAGCATGTATAAAAATTAACTTAGTTTTTTAATCTTACACCAACAAATATAAAATAGGCATTTCTATTTCAGTTTCAACACACTACAGTCTGTAGTCCATACGTGCGGTGCAGTTTCCAGTTTTTTAGGTTAACGACGTGTTTGAGAGCATTAGGTGATGGATTGTAGCAACGCTTACTTCCTTTCGAATTACTTTTTATAGCTTCGTACTTAAGTACTACTTGGTTGTTATGAAATATTAGATAATATAATATTTTATTATTAGATTGTAAGTGCAGAGATAAGTTGATCGCTCTTATCTCAGGAACAATAAGCTCGAATTTTATAAATATTTTTGTGTCCCATAGTCTTAGGATTGTCAAGGAAGGGATCATTACCTTACATCGGGTTATCGTTTCAATGTAACATGTATTTATATTTAGTTTTTTTAACGTGTCATACACAACTCATACTTATATAAACATATTAGGTAGGTCGAGGGCCGTGGTGCCATCGGGGTTATGGTAGAATCCCTTTTCTCCCGTAGCCTCGGCCTGTGTTATATAGTAGTAAGATTTTAGTGGGCAGTGTGGACAGCCTTCATCTGCCGATCCGAGAGCCCTACATAACCCGCTCGATTGTAAAAGTGTTTTCTCATAATTCAAATTGGTAGGGAGAATCTAATATTAGAGACACTCCGCTCTCCATGTCATTTGGAAATATTATGTATTAGTGCGCCGTTGATTTCTACCGTGAGAAATCTGTAGAAATCAACGGCGCACTTTGCTTTATCAGAGTGAGGAAATAAAACTAAAGATAATAATATAATCTCCTAGATTATATAAGTATTCTCCCTGCGGGGATAGAATCCACAACCATCGAGCACAAACAAACACTGAGATATAAATAACTAAAATAAATAAATAAGATATAAATAAGTTTACACGAGTCGGTACTGTAAAAGTGTTTAGTCTACACGCGTAACACATTTGTGGGCGAGAGCAATCAGACCACGCTTGCCCTACTTTCAATAATGTCCTTTTTTGTTTCCTCTTCGGGAACAAAGCGAATGCAAAGTGTAATAAAGTACGTCGTGCTTTTGTCTTAAATATCAATTATACTCAAAAATGCATACTTATTGTAAAAATAAATATTTTGTTTTTTTAGCTTCACGCTTTATTACGTTATATAGAGAGAAAGGAAGGCATTAAACGCTATGTCCTGCCGTAGGGCAGGATGCCCCTGAGGTCCTCGAGGGTAGCCTCGGGGAGTCCTGGTACTTTTTACGTGACCTTTCAGTATCATCGATGGTGGATTTTCGGGAGGTCAACCGAGGTCTCCTCCTGCCTCTCTTAACACGCTTCATACATTTTTTTTGCTCTGAATAAATATTATGTAATAAATAAATTGATAATTTAAACATAAAAAAATTATATATGAAGTGCATTTGATGAAACTACCAGGATATCCGTTAAGATAGTAAGTCACGGTTATGATTTCAATTTAGAAATGTAATAATATTCATATCATATAGGGATACACATTTTACATGTCGTTTGGACTAAACGTTTTATTTGACAATAACAAATTTTACTCAAAAATAAAAATAAATAAATCAGCTTCACGCTGTATCCCGCACACAGCAGGGTAGGCAGAGGGAATCTAGTGAAAGAAACTCCGTTCCCCACTTTCTGCCACATTCTGGAGGCATTTCGTGTTAAGTGGCAGAACTCAACGCCGCACTTTGTCTCGACACCAGAGCGAGGAAATGGAAATATAAATTTAAGTAAATATTTCATCTCCTCGAGTGGGGATCGAACCCACAACCAGTCGCTTTTACAGTCACACTTTGTGCCGCTGCGCCACGACTGGCGTCAAATTTTACTCGTTACTCAGATTTGTGATCGAATCCACAACCATCGTTACATTGAAAACATGGGTTATATGTAAAACATTTAAAATCAAAGGAAAGCTACCAATACCTTTTTTATAAAAGTAAAACGCGAACCTACTACCTACTGCAATACCGATACGATATAACTCATTCTCTATGAAGTAGCACACAGCAGTCATAGTTATTATCAATGTCTATAATTTACTAGTTGCGTCTGCGCATTATGTTATGTGACGACGACTTGTAATTCCTATACTCGTATATGTACAATATATTTTATGTTGGTCCGTCGTGGCGCAGCACAGTGCTATAAAGGTGACGGTTGTAGGTTTCATTCCCATTCAGTTAAATTTATTGTTTTAATTTTTTCGCTCTAGTAACAATATAAAACCGTGAGTTTCATAAAGATGAGGTACTTATGGGGATCGAAACCACAACTATAGAACTGACGATGTCCCACTGCGCCACTCTGGTGCAGAATCACGATCGAATCCACATCTGATATTTCGAAACCTCGCTAATAACATAATATAGTTTATTTTATAATATTTTTTTTGTCACTATAATAATAAAATAAAAACTTCATTTTTATTTTATTTATTTTGATTATTTAAATTTGACCAAGTATATATAAAAATAAATTACCTAAAATACAAAGTTTCTTATATGAACTAGAACTTTAGAAGATGGAGAGTTTTGAAAAGTATCCACATAATATCGCACCGACCTTGAAAAAGTTAAAGAGACGAACGTGAGTAAATTTGCATCGCTGTAAAAGCTCGCACTCGTGTGTATTGTTTTGCGTCTTTCTGTGACTCAAACATTCTTTTGGGCTTGATTCTTTTTTGTGTTCTGATACGAGAATATAGTTTGACTTTGCCTGTTTTATTTTTAAAATGTTTGTTCGAATAGGTATCCAATTTAATTTATATTTTTTATATTACCTACATATTATAAAATATATAATATTTTCATAGCTCGCTCTGGAGTCAAGGTAAAGCGCGGCGTTGAGGATTGCCACTTAATACGCAATGCCTCTAGAATACGGCGGAAAGTGAGGAGCGGAAGGGTTTTTTGGGAATGGAGTGTCTTAACACTAGGCTCCCAAGTTCCCTCTACCTACCTTGCTTTGTGCGGGGTGTAAAGTAAAGCTGAAAAAAAAAGATGCAGCATTATGATATATGATATTGTACTAAGTACCTACATAATTTTTGTTAAGTAGGTGTATCTTTCACTTATTATCATTATTAACGTGAGTGGTAAGAGCAAGAATTTCTATAAAAAAATATTTATAAAAACAAAAACCCCGACTGCATAATATTAAAAAGAAAATAAACAAGCCCAACAGTTTATTAGGATTAACAGTCGGGACCTCTTTAAATTATGCGGGGTTCCTGGTAAAGATTTTATTGAATGAAGAATTACTTCAATCCAGCTTAAATCGCTAATATAGCTTAATTATATGTTAAATATGTGCATAGGTCCTGGTGATTGGTGATACGAACTCTTTACACTATACAACAGTGTTTTTATAGTGTTTTGTGTTCGCGGTCACTGGAGCGAGGTCCGATGATGTTTCGTATTAATTACTCTTCAATAATAATAATAAACCATTTTGTTCAATAACTAAATATTACACATACACTGTGATTTAGATGACATATGGAAAAAAAAATTAGTAAAGGTTAAGTTTGGCAGACGTAACATTTTTTTAGCTCTACATTATTTCTCGCTCATAGCAGGGTAGGCCGAGGGAATCAGGAAACCTATTGTTAAGGCACTCCGTTCCAATAAAGACATTTGCGTTACACACTTCTCGCCGAATTTTGTAGGTGTTGAAAATATTAAATATTTTATTTCTTCGAGTAGGAATCGAATCACAACTTATCGCGTTTACAAACGTACGCTTATGCCAGCGCGCAACGCCTGGCCTTCATAAGATACCTTTTTTTATCGTTATTCCACAGAATTTCGGGAGATCCTCCCTTAGTGCTGCTCCCCATTCCTCTAATAATCATCATTGGGTTCCTGCGTTATCTGTCAGATAATTACTTGTAAAGAAAGAGTTTTATTTATGTATATAGATATATTCGCTTTAAAATGGAAACAATATATTTTGCAAGTAGTTATTTTCTAGAAAGTTATGCCAAATTAACTAAGAAAATATTTGAATATATTTAGTGTTTAAAGCGGTTTGTTTGCGTTATTGCTCTCTTAATCCTGTCAGGAACTTTAATAGTTTTAACATTTTTAAAGTGTTATTCCACACTTAAGAATGAAAAATACTTATTTAGATAACGTATAAAAATTTGAACGTAACGGGACTCGAACCCGCGCCTCCTGGAAACCGACTAGGCGCTCTGACCACTAAGCCATACATTCTCATCAAGCTACGTCGAAACTTTTATACGCTTGTTACAATTTATTTACTTTAATAGTGGTAATATTATTTGTTATATATCTATGATTATAAAATAACATACAGTTATAATATAAATAAAATACAATTAATCTCCCGACTAGGGGGACCTAATTTCACTCGGGGACCTACACGTTGTGCCACTGCGCCCGACGGAGTGAAAAATATTTTTTTTTTTAAATTGATGTTTACAAATTTCGTTTTTTTTTTTAAAAATGTAATTTGTATCCCTATTGTTAAATTCCAGGATGGCACCACGCCTCTGATACTGTCAGCCGCGATGGGGCACACGGACTGCGTGTGGGAGCTGCTCGCTCAGGGCGCCGATCCCGCGTGCTGTAGGACGGTAATGTAGTTATAAATATTATACTTTGGAAGTCAGAGTTTTATTTTGAATTACTTAAAAAGCCTGTAGACCTAGTGTTATATATAGTATGTATATGGTTGTTGCCTTTTGATGTTTGGTTGGGATGTTTCGAAGAATTGAATGATGTATTGTAGTGCCCTACAAAAAAGAACAAATATGCTTAAAGAGAGTGAATATATTCATATTTTTGGAGCTCTACTTTCGGAGATATGGTCCATATTATAAACACAAAAAAAAAAATCAATGGCGTTAATGGCGTAATTACGTGAATAATTTATGAAGATTTCGAAAATTTTAAATACTGAATGTTCTCATAAATATCTCTCGTATTTGTATAGTCACATATATATATTAACTTCGAAAAACTCTCGTTTTAACATATTTTTTAATATTCAAAGAAATAAACTACAGATATTCATATATAAAGGAATGTACGACAAGCTTTATTTCATAATACAGTAAGTCACCATTGTTACTATAAGAGCACGAATCATGCGGCGACCCACTCGGCTCTTTTATCTCGAAAATGCTTCATTTTCCCCTCAAAGAAATAGGAACGAGTTTCATTCATACATGGCCTCATACAGAGCGAGCTTAAAGCCTTTTTTGTATGAAGTTCTGTTGACACAATAACATGTCGAGCTAAGTTATTACATTTTTAATTTTGTTTTGTGTGGTAATTTTGTTTAGTAGATTTTATATATTACATAAAGGTTATAGGGTATTTAGTTTGACACTCCGCTTGCTACATTCTGCCTAGTTTTCGAGACATTGTGTGTCTTGTTACTAGAGCGAGGAAATGATAATAACTCATTTTACCCGAGTAGGAATGCGCTACGACATCCTCTAGAAAAAAAAAACACCTTCAAATAGCAAGGTATGCAAGGAAAAATTGGTGTTAAAACACTCCATTCTCCTTATTATGCTTATATGTTCACTTTGAGGTATAATATAATTATATTTTGTGTTGTTGGCAGACAGGGACAAGCGCACTTTTCTTTGCGGCACAAGGCGGGTTTTTAGATATAGCAAGATTATTACTAGATGCAGGCGCTGCCATCGACGCACCGAGCACGGTAAGTTATATTATACAGGGTGGAAGTGTCAGCACCACTTTAAAGAAACCACAGTTTTAACTACTCTATAAAAGCCTAATACATTAAAAAAAATATTTTTTTCCCAAAAATGAAGTGATTTTTAAAACAAAATAAATAATAAAATTATTGTTGTAATATAAAACGCCATTTGTCTAGAACGACGCATGCACACAAACCTGTCAAAGGGAAACCGCAGCATACGCCTCATTTCGAAATCTAGTCGTAGGTATTGGCGGTAAAGTTCAATATGATTAACCTTTAGTAGTATTTTTGTAATAACTGCGTCACACGAAATACATCATAAACATCGTGAAATAAAAAAATCCTACGTCTAAACTGTTGTGTTATCTTGATTAACTTCTTTAGGTATGGGTTTAAATTATTTTACCCTATATGCTGTTCCCGTAAAAGGAGTGCTGACACTTCCATCCTGTATAGTATGTAATTGGAGGTATACCCTATGTTGACCTTCGAGAACAGAAAGTAAATTTCAATGATAATGAAGGAAAGTCATATAAAAATCGCGAAAACGCCCCGAAAAAAAAAATATAAAGCATTTCCAATAATTAATTAAAACGCAAAGGTAAGTTCTGTTTGTCAGTGCACATTTATGGTTAAAAATTGGTTGCTTTTGAAGTATGTGGCACCCAAAGCTATAATAAACTTAATAGATACCTCTAAGTCTAATCATTACGACTTGCAGGACGGCGGCACTCCACTGTTCGTGGCGTGTCAGTGCGGCCACCTGCCCGTGGTGGAGGAGTTAATACGAAGAGGCGCTAATGTTAACTCTTGTATGAAGGTACGTTAAAGCTTAGCTGTAGGTAAACAGGAACTTCAAAATATATTTTTTAATATTTAAAAGCAATTAGTGTGTACCTATTAACACATTTATTGGTAAAATGAGACTGAAATGATTGCATACATTCTTGGGCCCAAAATATAATGAGATGAAAATGGTATGATTTAATAGATTCTGATACAACATTCACTCTCTGAAAATTCTGTCAGGTTTTGCAATCTGACAATTGAGTTATTAGATTTGGTAAAAGTGAAATTAAGTTCACAGCACAATCAATCTCTGTAAAATAAATGATTACTTACTGAGAAAAATCCGTAAAGAGCAGCAGTCGTTGAAAATATCAAACGGGAAAGTATTCAAAACGCATCTAAAGGAACGAAACGAGTGAAGTAAGAAATGCAAAAATCATTAGACAAGATGTCAATCTCAATCAGCTGTCAGAGAGCTGACAGATATCTGTCACTTAAAATATGATTGATTTTAATCGATTCAATTTTTTTTTCTCTCTAGCCTGTACTGTCCCATTGTCCCATTTGGGCAAAGGCCTCTCTCAATTTCTGCCATTTTAGTCTATTTTGTGCTATTGAACACCAGTCAGGCTTGTAATGGTCCAGCTCGTCTCGCCATCTCCGTTTCGGTCTGCTAATTCTCCTTTTAGAGTTTGGAATCCAGCTGGTAGAAGATTTCGCCCAAGACTCTTTAGGCATGCGGCAAATATGTCCGTTCCAGTCCCACTTCCTCGTAGCGGTTAGTACCCACGTCAGCGATCTTGTGCGAGAGCGCAGTTCGGTGTTTCGGATTTTATTCA